>JANIIK010001758.1:70000-140000 GCA_027704905.1 Muraenolepis orangiensis
GCAAAAAAATAAGAACAGGAAAAAGTTCAACACATAGGTCATCACTTTGTCCCATTGTTGAGGTATCCCCGGTAAGCGGGCCGATACCTGTGTTCGGGGGGCGGCCGAACACCACCTCGTAAGGTGAAAAACCGGTTTTAGGGCGTATTCGTGTTCGCATGTGCATCAGCACCACGAGTAACGCTTTAGGCCAGCTAAGACCTGTTTCGA
This sequence comes from Muraenolepis orangiensis, assembly GCA_027704905.1. Classification (NCBI taxonomy): domain Eukaryota; kingdom Metazoa; phylum Chordata; class Actinopteri; order Gadiformes; family Muraenolepididae; genus Muraenolepis; species Muraenolepis orangiensis. The sequence goes on from JANIIK010001758.1 coordinate 70,211, forward strand.
GGCACATTTTGGTCAGCTTGTTCTTTATTGTGCCGTTCTCTCTCTCGACTGCGCCTGCGCTCTGTGGATGATAAGCACAATGTTTCCTTAGGTCAATACCATAGAATCGTCCGAGCTCTGTTATTGCTCTGTTAGCAAATTCAGAGCCGTTGTCGCTCGAAGTTTTACGCGGTATTCCCCAACACGGAATAATCTCGGTTACCAATGCCTTCGCAACTGCTTGGGCATCCGCTTTGCTTGACGGAAACGCCTCGACCCATTTTGAAAACATGTCGACGATGACCAAAACATACTTTTTACCCTCTGCCGGAGTTAGTTCTATGAAATCCATCATCAGATGATCAAAGGGAGCATTTGGTTGAGGTGTCCGGCCTGTTTGGTCTGCGCCCCTCGTCCCACATTACATTGAGCACACACAACACATCGTGAACAAAAAGTACTTCGAGAACCCTTTTGTGAACCAATGTTGTTGTAGGGCATTGTCCATCCCTCCTTTTGACACGTGGTCTCGCCCATGTGTCAATTTAGCGTAATATGGAAATAACCATGCTGGTAGGCAAGGTTTCCCACCCGGGGCCCTCCACACTAACGCACCCCACTCGCGCCCACGTTGCCGTCTCGTGCGGTTTAGCCTGCTGCTGCATCTCCTTCGCGGCAGCATCAGCTAACGCGTTACCTCTGGACACGCTGTCCAAGTTACCTGTGTGTGCGTCGCATTTGATGACCGCAATCTGGTTAGGCAGCAAGATAGCCTCTAATAGTTCTGATATTAGATTGTGGTGCATGATGTGCTTGCCTGACGATGTTAGGAAACCTCGCTGTTTCCAGAGTGTGCCAAAGTCGTGCACCACTCCAAACGCGTACCTGCTGTCCGTGTAGATGTTAACACGCCTGCCTTCTGCATGCCTACATGCCTGTGTGAGTGCAATCAACTCCGCTGCTTGTGCAGAGTAGTTGGCCGGTAATCTCCCACTGTCTACTGTTGTGTGTGCTGTTACTACCGCAAACCCAACGCAATTCTCCCCTGTGGTCCTGTCTCTGGAGGCAGAGCCATCTACGAACAGTTCTTCCTCTGCATTTGGGATGGCGTGTTCCTTAAGGTCAATCCTAGGGGAACAAACAGCAGACACAATAGCACAGCAATCATGTGGTTCGCCATCTCCTTCAATCGGAAGCAAGGTAGCTGGGTTAAGGACATTGCATCGTTTCACAGTGATGTTTGGGGTATCCAACAGGGTGTTGTTGTACCGCAGCCACCTGGCTGCTGATAGCCTGGATGTCTTCTGTTCCAATAACAAAGCTGCAACTGCGTGTGGGACTAGCAAGGTTAGTGGTGAGTAGCCTACAAAATCTCTCGACGCCACAACAGCTTTCTCTGCTCCGGCTACTGCTTTCTGGCACCTTGGTAGCCCTGCTGCCACCGGATCCAACCTGCTTGAAAAATAGGCTGTCGGCCTCAGTCGTCCCCCATGCGCATGGTCGATAATCTGATTTCGGAACCACCTCCACGGGTTGCACACTTTTAATCAGTCCCACATCATATTTCCCCTTAGCCCAAAGTGATGCGGGCAAATTCTGTAGCTCAGGAATTTCCTCCTGTGCTGCAAACATCATCAAACTGTCACATGAATCATATCCCTTGTCCCTACTAAACAAAATGTCATGTTTCCCCCAAACAAATGCATAATGTGTCTGTTTGAAAACCCTTTCCCCGTGTACTTCTGTCGTGTACACATTTCCCTCCCCTGTGGCCGTCCAGCCCTCAGCCTCTCTGCATTTAGCCACCCAGGGGCCCAAATCCCTCCACTGGTGGTCTGGTCCTTGGGAGAGGGACACGTGGGGGAATGATCCTGGGACATCAAAAGGAAAAAAATTATCATTGCACCACATCGGCCGCTCCAACCTGTTTTGGGGCGAGATGAATAGTTTTTATGTGATCAATGGATGGTTTGGGTTGGTTTAAATCCACTTCTGCTGCACACCGTGCTCCTGACCAATAGAGGTCTTTGATCTGTAACCTCTCTGCTGCACACCGTGCTCCTGACCAATAGATGTTTTTGATCTGTAACCTCTCTGCCTGACCAAACCACTTTTCCTCATACCGCTCATCTCGCCCTTCCGATATGTGTGTGGTGCAGTGTAGTTCTTGTGGATGCATGTGTTGGGCCCCTGGGATCGCTCTGTCCTTAGCCATGTCTACTAACTGCTGATTAACTGCCCCTACCGCCGTAGGGATCAAACCATAGAAGTAAACGTACTTAGGGATGTCAGGGTCACATTTAACCATTGCATGCGTTATTGGTTCGGGTTTTGACACCACCACACCATTCGGAGTGGATTCTATCCGCAACCCCAACCGACACATAAGGTCTCTTCCCAACAGATTTAATGGCACACATGTTGAATAAAGAAATGAATGTTTGAGCGAGATGCCGTCTGCGTCAACACACCTCAGTGGGACTGTGAACGGCTCATTTACCACCACACCTGATGCGGTTGCAGCCCGCACCATTCGCTTGGTTACTTTAACATTAGAAAAATGCTTTTTCTGTATAACCGAATGTGTGGCGCCTGAGTCCACAAGAAACTCTGTCTCAGCTCCTTCTATTGTCAATGTTATCAGGGGAAGAGAACGCCATGGTGTTAGTTCTAAGTATGCATATGTCGCTGGCGGGTGATTTTTGTGTTCAAAATGTGCAATCGCTTGTGAAATGTGAGTGTGTGTCTGGTGTGGTACTTTCCTTGTGCTGTCTCCTACTCTCGTCCGGGCCTGGATTCGCCGTCACCACCAGATTCACCACCTTTCCTCCTTCCCCGTCTAGTCAATCCTGGTGAGGTCTCTGGTACTCCCTCCACTGGTCCCTACGGCGATTGCCATTTCTGTGGTCAGGCTCAGGGCACTCTCTAGCCCAGTGTCCAATTTTACCACAGTTGTAACATGGCCTGTCTTCGGAGTGGAATGGTCGTGGGGGGTCTCTGTTCCTTCTGTCTCTGCTTCTCCCGTGACTTTGGGCAGCCCCCCGGTACATGCTGAGGGCGGCGTTGTGTAGGTCGAGGTCTCGCATCTCCTGTGCTCTCCTTCTGTTCTCTGCCTCTCTATCTCTCTCCTCTTTTGCTCTCAGCTCGTAATGGGCTGCATTTCGAACAAGCTCAGAAAGACGTGCATCCTCATATCCAATCAACGAGTCTCTTATCTTATCGGCGGTACCTTTGTGCAGGCCTTGCAGGAAGTACAATTTCATGTGGTTCTCCCAAAGGCCTAGTTCGTCGTTTGCAGGCCTCACCATGCCGCTGTTCTCGTTGAAGGCTTGGGTCAGCCGGGTAAGGAAGGTGTAACAGCCCTCTCCTTCTGCCTGTTTGATAGTTCCTAGCTTATTAAGGTTAGTATTGACCGGATAGGCCCTCTCGAGTGCGACCCCAAGGGCATCGATCTGCTGACGGTATGGCTGGTTACGGGCGCCATTGTAGGTGAGGTCGATCAGTCGGAGCTCTGCGTGCTCAGCTGGTAGGGCCTGCTCGATTCTCCCAATGTCTGCACCTAGATGGATTTCAAGCAGACGTCGGAGCTCACCTATGGTAGGCCTCACCTCCCGCACCAGGGGTAGGAGTTTGTTGTAGAATGCTCGTCCACCTCCTTCCCATGGCTTGCTGAGTGGCTCCACCATAGCCTTCATTTCTTTGTGGGACCAGGCCCGAAATACCAGCATCGGTATCTCATGGCCTGCAACCGCCACCAAGGGGCAGCTAACCACCTCTTCGTCGCTGCCGTCATCAGAGGTCTGGTCCCTCGTGTTCGACCGGGTAGTTGGTTTATTACCTGGCCTCTTTGCCCTGGCCGGGGCTGGATCCCTCTTGGTCTTCTTCAGCTTGTCCTTGAGGGCCATCAGCTCCTTTTGCATGGTCTGCTGCTTGTCGTCAGAGTCCTGCAGCTCCTTGCGGAGGCCCTTGAGCTCCAAGGTGTGGGACACCTCCCTTTTGACCATCTCATCCACCCTTCCCAACGCCTCCTTGTTTGCTGCTTGTCGGCCCCTCGTGGGGTCCTGACCCATTGCCAGGTTTGTTGTGGATGTGTAGGCCGGAGGGTGTCGGATGTCATCGAGGTTGGGGTAGAGCGGAGCTATGGGGAAGCTGTCGTTATGTTGTTCTTCTTTGGCTATTGAATCGGGCACTGGAGCGGGTGCCAGAACTGGTTCTGGGACGTGCGGAAGGTGGTGGGGTGGTGCGGCGTCCAGGTCTGCATCTATTTTAACAAAACTAGACACAGGCAGGTTAGGTCCCTCCCGCTGCGCTAACTGTGCTGCCCGCCTGTTTCCCTCAGCACACCACAGAGAATACATTTCCCAATCTCCTTGATATCTACCTTTCTTATTCTTAGCGGTTGCAGTGTTTTTTTGCTTGTTTCTAATGTCCTTCTCTAATTGACACAAGTGTGTTATGTTTAAGCTTCCAATAGGCCAACCCAGACTCTCCCAATCTGCGACAGAGCGTACTACCTCCGGACCATGTGCTTTTTCCATGATGATGCAATTCAAATGAGAACGGGTCGGAGTCTTTGTACTTTGATGTTGTCCCATGATCACAATTATTTGAGTGTCCTCTTTTAAAAATAATTTAAAATAAATTAAAAAAATAAATTAATAAAAAAAACAACCGAGACACAAATCAAAACTAGACTCAAGGAAATAAAAAACCCAAACAAAAACAAACAAACCAGAACAAAACCAAACACTCAATCTGTAATATCCTATTACATTACCCTAATATTGTTCAACTGTAATATATTATATTACCCTAAGAACAACACTAACAATTCAAAATACGCCTAGACCTTTCCTCTTTTAATTGGATGACTCTTGTCTTCTTTTATTCTAATGGTGCAAATCAGTTTCACTGTTGACTATAAACGTTCATACGGTCCCTCCGTACTCACACGGTACATCCGCGCTATTTTATATACGGTCCCTCCGTACTCACACGGTACATCCGCGCTATTTTATATACGGTCCCTCCGTACTCACACGGTACATCCGCGCTATTTTATATACGGTCCCTCCGTACGCACACGGTACATCCGTGCTATTTTATATACGGTCCCTCCGTACTCACACGGTACATCCGTGCTATTTTATATACGGTCCCTCCGTACTCACACGGTACATCCGCGCTATTTTATATACGGTCCCTCCGTACTCACACGGTACATCCGCGCTATTTTATATACGGTCCCTCCGTACTCACACGGTACATCCGCGCTATTTTATATACGGTCCCTCCGTACTCACACGGTACATCCGCGCTATTTTATATACGGTCCCTCCGTACTCACACGGTACATCCGCGCTATTTTATATACGGTCCCTCCGTACTCACACGGTACATCCGCGCTATTTTATATACGGTCCCTCCGTACTCACACGGTACATCCGCGCTATTTTATATACGGTCCCTCCGTACTCACACGGTACATCCGCGCTATTTTATATACGGTCCCTCCGTACTCACACGGTACATCCGCGCTATTTTATATACGGTCCCTCCGTACTCACACGGTACATCCGTGCTATTTTATATACGGTCCCTCCGTACTCACACGGTACATCCGTGCTATTTTATATACGGTCCCTCCGTACTCACACGGTACATCCGTGCTATTTTATATACGGTCCCTCCGTACTCACACGGTACATCCGCGCTATTTTATATACGGTCCCTCCGTACTCACACGGTACATCCGTGCTATTTTATATACGGTCCCTCCGTACTCACACGGTACATCCGCGCTATTTTATATACGGTCCCTCCGTACTCACACGGTACATCCGCGCTATTTTATATACGGTCCCTCCGTACTCACACGGTACATCCGCGCTATTTTATATACGGTCCCTCCGTACTCACACGGTACATCCGCGCTATTTTATATACGGTCCCTCCGTACTCACACGGTACATCCGCGCTATTTTATATACGGTCCCTCCGTACTCACACGGTACATCCGCGCTATTTTATATACGGTCCCTCCGTACTCACACGGTACATCCGCGCTATTTTATATACGGTCCCTCCGTACTCACACGGTACATCCGCGCTATTTTATATACGGTCCCTCCGTACTCACACGGTACATCCGCGCTATTTTATATACGGTCCCTCCGTACTCACACGGTACATCCGCGCTATTTTATATACGGTCCCTCCGTACTCACACGGTACATCCGTGCTATTTTATATACGGTCCCTCCGTACGCACACGGTACATCCGCGCTATTTTATATACGGTCCCTCCGTACTCACACGGTACATCCGCGCTATTTTATATACGGTCCCTCCGTACTCACACGGTACATCCGCGCTATTTTATATACGGTCCCTCCGTACTCACACGGTACATCCGCGCTATTTTATATACGGTCCCTCCGTACTCACACGGTACATCCGCGCTATTTTATATACGGTCCCTCCGTACTCACACGGTACATCCGCGCTATTTTATATACGGTACATCCGTACTCACACGGTACATCCGCGCTATTTTATATACGGTCCCTCCGTACGCACACGGTACATCCGCGCTATTTTATATACGGTCCCTCCGTACGCACACGGTACATCCGCGCTATTTTATATACGGTCCCTCCGTACTCACACGGTACATCCGCGCTATTTTATATACGGTACATCCGTACTCACACGGTACCTCCACGTTATCTATACGGTCCCTCCGTACGCACACGGTACCTCCTGTGCAATTTCACGTAAGACGGGCCTAGTCTTATAATTAGTATAAAAAATAGTCAAAACAGCTAAATGAAACACACCAATCTTAATGAATCTAATTATTACTAGACGTGTGGTTCCTCACCTTATTTCATGAGTCGGATGGTGCACCCTCCGGAGGCCCCCGGGGTGTTCAGGAGCTGGCTGCTCGGTGGAGAGGCCCGTAGGGATGATTAGTCAGTCAGCTTGTTCACCCGGAGGATCCTCGTGGAGAGCGACGATCCCACTTCTGACACCAAGTTTGCGGTGGGAATTCTGCGGCACACGTCCAGTGGGCTAGTACTGAAAACTGTTTAAGAATAAGGTCATCCAAAACGAAATAAGTCTTCCTCTGGTATTTAATATAAACAGGTAAAAACAAATCAACAATCAACAGGTCGAGCGCTCGGTCGCTCGGTCCGGGAGTTCTCACCACACGTCTCGCAAGGCCTGCAGAGAGAAGTCCAGCGCACTTACAAGAGCATCTCTCTTTTCAACAGTTTAGACACAATAGGTGATGCTTATTCTATGAACCCCGCCCCAGCTCATCTCCATGGAAGGGGGGGGGGCAGGATGCCAGACTGGGCTAAGGAATACACAACAGTAGTAAGGCACCTCAGGGTTGAAAGAGCCCAACTACTCTTATGTACCTGTTTTTCAATCAACATATGGTGGGGCATAGATGGTCACAACAACAGAGGTTTTTTTCCATTACAGTGTGTGTGTGTGTGTGTGTGTGTGTGTGTGTGTGTGTGTGTGTGTGTGTGTGTGTGTGTGTGTGTGTGTGTGTGTGTGTGTGTGTGTGTGAATAAGTGAATGTCCAGATGTAGTTTCTGTTTCTAAACTTGTTTTCATATTTATTCAAACTTGCACTCAATGCCTGATCTGTTCCACCGGTGGTCTCAGATGACACACACTGTCATCTCTTTCTCCACCAATAGAGGGAGCCCTGACTCACACACTGTCATCTCTTTCTCCACCAATAGAGGGAGCCCTGACTCACACACGGTCATCTCTTTCTCCACCTCTAGAGGGAGCCCTGACTCACACACTGTCATCTCTTTCTGCACCTCTAGAGGGAGCCCTGACTCACACACTGTCATCTCTTTCTCCACCTCTAGAGGGAGCCCTGACTCACACACTGTCATCTCTTTCTCCACCTCTAGAGGGAGCCCTGACTCACACACTGTCATCTCTTTCTGCACCTCTAGAGGGAAACCTGACTCACACACTGTCATCTCTTTCTCCACCTCTAGAGGGAGCCCTGACTCACACTGTCATCTCTTTCTCCACCTCTAGAGGGAGCCCTGACTCACACACTGTCATCTCTTTCTCCACCTCCAGAGGGAGCCCTCACTCACACACTGTCATCTCTTTCTCCACCTCTAGAGGGAGCCCTGACTCACACACTGTCATCTCTTTCTCCACCTCCAGAGAGAGCCCAGACTCACATATTGTCATCTCAGACAATCTGAAAGTTATTGTGTAATATTGTCCATTTACCTGTGTGTGTGTGTGTGTGTGTGTGTGTGTGTGTTCTCCACAGACGACACCAGGAGAGGTCAAAGGTTACCAGTGCTCGGTCTGTACAGCAGCATCAAACAGAGCTGATCAAGGTGTGTAAAACTCCAACAAGACATTAGCCTTCAGCTCTACATGAACATTAAAAAGCATCTCTTGTGGTGCTCAGAGTCTCCAGGCTTCCCTATTTAGACCAGACATGAATAAAGGACAGATGCTTCTGATGTCCTCCGCTCACAGGAAAGTTCTCATTCATGTTCTGTTCCAGAGGGCTGAGGAGAACGCACATGCTTTTCTAGACCAGGAGCTGAAGAAGCTCTGGAGGGTTCTCTTCCCACATGACCCACAAGGCTCAGAGAGTCAGAGGGAGGAGGAGGAGGAGGAGGAGGATGGGAAGAACGAGGAGCAGAGGAGGCGCGCCATAGAGGGAGTGACAGACATCACACTGCTCTGCCTAATGGAGATGAACCAGGAGGAACTGGCCGACACACTGAGGAGTGGTAAGAGACTCTGATTGTGAAAACATAGACTCTTATTTTGAAAACACAGAAGATATTCTTATTTAGAAAACACAGAAGAGACTCTTATTTAGAAAACATAGAGAATTTTGTTTTTAAAACAGAAGAGATTCAAACAGACTTGTTTAAAATATTTCTACATTTCTATCTTTTCCAGATAAATCTCCTCTTGGAGGTCAAGTGGTTTGATCCAGATGTTTAGGGTTAATGTGAGGCTTTCAGGTTGAGTGGTTTAATCCAAGGGCAGATATGTAGGGTTATTGTAGGGGCTTTCAGCTTTAGTGGTTTAATCCAGATATTTAGGGTTATTGTTATATATTATATAGAGATGCAACACTATCTTGTTATATCAGCATATCAAGTGAGTAATAGTAATAGTATAGTAATAGTTAATTATAATGTGTTATAGTACTGTCAATACACCAATCATATTGTTGAGTCAATATCACGTATAAGACCTGTCTTCTGGGTTCTCTCATTTAGGAACTGCTGCAGTCCAGTGCCAACATAACATCAAGTCTCATCTGATGCGGAAGTTCAGGCGTGTGTTTGAGGGAATCCCTAAAGCAGGACAGTCAACAGATCTGAATGACTTCTACACAGAGCTCTTCATCACAGAGAGAGTCAGTGGAGAGGTCAACAAGGAACATGAGGTCAGACTGATTGAAACAGCCTCCAGGAGACCAGCCAAGGAGGAAACACCAATCAAATGTGAAGACATCTTTAAACCCTTACCTGGACAAGATCAACCAAGCAGAACCATAATGACAACTGGAGTGGCGGGCATTGGTAAAACCTTCTTAACACACAAGTTCACTCTGGATTGGGCTGAAGGCAAAGCCAACCATGACATCCACTTCACACTTCCCTTCACTTTCAGAGAGCTGAATTTACTGAAAGAGAAAGAGTTTAGCTTGATGGAACTTCTTCATCACTTCTTTATTCAAACCAAAGGAATCCGCAGATACAACCTCTTCCAAGTGGTCTTCATCTTGGATGGTCTGGATGAGTGTCGACTGCCTCTGGACTTCCAGAACAATCCGATCTGGACCGATGTCACAAAGTCGACCTCGGTGGACGTGCTGCTGACAAACCTCATCAGGGGTGACCTGCTTCCCTCCGCTCGCATCTGGATAACCACACGCCCTGCGGCAGCCAATCAGATCCCTGCTGAGTGTGTTGACATGGTGACAGAGGTGAGAGGGTTCACCGACCCCCAGAAGGAGGAGTACTTCAGGAAGAGATTCAGAGAGGAGCCTCTGGCCAGCAAAATCATCTCCCACATCAAGACATCACGCAGCCTCCACATCATGTGTCACATCCCAGTCTTCTGTTGGATCAGTGCTACAGTTCTGGAGGACTTCTTCAAAACAACCCAGACAGGAATAGAGATTCCCAACACCGTGACTCAGATGTACATCCACTTCCTGAGGGTTCAGTCCATACAGGGGGACAGGAAGTACCATGGGAGAGCTGAAACAGATGCAGTCTGGAGTTCAAAGAGCAGGAAGATCATTGTTGCTCTGGGAAAACTGGCTTTTAACCAGCTGGAGAAAGGCAACCTGATCTTCTACGAGGCAGACCTGGCAGAGTGTAACATCGATATCAGAGCAGCCTCAGTGTACTCAGGAGTGTTCACCCAGATCTTTAAAGAGGAGTGTGGGCTGTACCAGGACAAGGTGTTCTGCTTTGTCCATCTGAGCATCCAGGAGTTTCTGGCTGCTCTTTATGTCTTCCTGTCCTTCATCAACACTGGTGTCAATCTGCTCTCATATAAACATCGGCGAGGCAAGTGGGCTATTCTTGTTGGAAAGAAAACAGAGGTCAAACTCCTCTACCAGAGTGCTGTGGACAAGGCCTTACAGAGTAAGAACGGACACCTGGACCTGTTCCTCCGCTTCTTCCTGGGCCTCTCTCTGGAGACCAATCAGATTCTCCTTGCAGGTCTGCTGAGACAGACAGGAAGTAGCTCACAGACCAATAAAGAAACAGTGTCTTACATCAAGAAGAAGATAAGTGGAGATCTCTCTCCAGAGAGAAGCATCAATCTGTTCCACTGTCTGAATGAGCTGAACGACCGTTCTCTGGTGGAGGAGATCCAACAGTACATGACATCAGGAAGTCTCACCACTGAAGATCTCTCTGCTGCTCAGTGGTCAGCTCTGGTCTTCATCTTACTGTCATCAGAAGAGGAGCTGGATGTGTTTGACCTGAAGAAATACTCTGCTTCAGAGGAGGGTCTTCTGAGGCTGCTGCCAGTGGTCAAAGCCTCCAAAACATCTCTGTAGGTTCACTAATCACATAATACACAATTTACATTATACTAGAATATGAAAGTTATAATAATATACAAAACATCTCTGTAGGTTCACTAATCACATGTATTATAATACACAATTTACATTTTACTAGAATATGAAAGTTGTAATATTTACATTTTCACTTACATTTAGGGCATTTGGCGGATGCTTTTATCCAAATCGACTTACAAGGAGTACATTTATTGAAGCAGACAATAGCATAACGCTGAGGTACGCAAACATAAAAATAGAGCAGTTCACAAGCATTCATATTAACAAGATGAATAACACCATTTCGTACTGCCAGGTCACCTGCTTAATTAATTAGCTGTGATAAGAGCTTGTTATCAACATTAAGGATATACACTTGCTAGAATATACAACATGCTAAGAGCAATTAATGTCAGGACTTAAGCAAGTTAGGGGTTCACAAAGGAGAAGGACGGTTAATGGAGAGTCCAGGTGGACTCTGTAATACTCTATAATGATATACAAAACATCTCTTTCGGTTCACTAATCATATGTATTATAATACACAATATAAATTATACTAGAATATGAAAGTTAGAATGATGTACAAAACATCTCTGTAGTTTTACTTAAGTATTATAATACACAATATACATAATACCAGAATATATATATATATTATATATATATATATAATATTATACAATACATCTCTGAAGGTTCAATAATAACTTGTAAGAACTAAATGTATTACAATACAAAAAACATTATATTAGAATATTAAAGTCATAGATATAGACAAAACATATATGTAGGTTGATTAATAACATGTATTTCAATATACATTATACTAGAATATTAAAGTCATAACAATATACAAAACATATGATCTTGTTGATCTTGGCTTTAGGAGGGAGCCTATTTTAATATTTGATTTTCTAAACGACACAACATTTGGATTGTGAACCATTAGTAACAGCACCACTTCAGTAGGAAGTCCAGTAGCAACTGGGTATTATACCAGGACACACCACAACTGGGTTTTCTCTAGCCTATTCATATTTGTGAATACTTGAATAAATACTGGACAATACTGGACTGGGCTACAAATTACACTCCAATATTGGCTGTTAAATCTTACCTACAGCGCTGTTATAATTTGTTAAACTTATATTTCTTATTCATAATGCTAGTAAAGACAGTGTTTTAATGGTGTTTTTAAGTGGTGTTAAGTGGTTTTAGGTGGTTTTCATTCTAATTAGCCCTTTCAACCCAGTTCCTAACATGTTCCTGTTGATGTTGTGTGAAGGCTGAATGGCTGTCATCTGTCAGAGAGATGCTGTGAACCTCTGGCCTCAGTTCTCAGCTCCAACTCCTCCAGTCTGAGAGAGCTGGACCTGAGTACCAACGACCTGCAGGATTCAGGAGTGAAGCTGCTCTCTGCTGGACTGGGGAGTCCACACTGTACACTGGAGACTCTCAGGTCAGTTGGACTCAATGAGCAAACACTTACAGCACAGGGTTTGGTATCAGAAGACATTCAACTGATTCCACGGATTGAGGAGATCTTTAGAACCAGGTGACCATCTCCATCACTAAGGACCACAACCACCCTGGGCACCATCTCACCAAGGACCAGGTTTAAGGACAGTTTATATCAACATACAGTGGCCTACTGAACTGCTAGGAGTGCTGCCACTATCATAACATTGTCATTAACATTACACTATCATAACATTGTCATTAATATTACACTATCATAATATTGTCATTAACATTACACTATCAGAACATTGTCAGTAACATTACACTATCATAACATTGTCATTAACATTACACTATCATAACATTGTCATTAAAATTACACTATCAAAACATTGTCAGTAACATTACACTATCATAACATGTCATTAACATTACACTATCATAACATTGTCATTAACATTACGCTATCATAACATGTCATTAACATTACTCTGTCATACTTTTCTGGACTCATTACAGTTACTGTACTGCACTGTATTCATGATGCTGCTGCACTACTGGCACTTTAAAATGCTTGTATATGCTTTACGTACAATTCAAAACATGTACATATCATCCTTCAGTCACTTTATAAGTGTTTGTATTGTCATTTTTATTGTGTATAGTATTTTGTATAGTGTGTTTTATTTTATTTTGTATGTGTTCTTTAAATTCATACTGCAGGAGGGAATGGGGAGTAAGCATTATAGTGGACTTGTGGCCAATGGCAAATTAATTCCTTTAGTCTTGGATTACATCCATAAAAGTGCAATTTCAGACCCATAAAATATTGATTTTCAGAGGAATAACGTAACATATTTAAGATGTTGTTGCCATCATAATATAAGGTATATGGTAAATTCTTATGGGAGGGAGCCTATTTTAATATTTTATTTTCTAAACTACACAACATTTGGATTGTGAACCATTAGTAACAGCACCACTTCAGTAGGAAGTCCAGTAACAACTGGGTATTATACCAGGAAACACCACAACTGGGTTTTTCCCTAGCCTATTCATATTTGTGAATACTTGTTTTTCAATTTGAATTAATACTGGACAATACTGGACCTGGCTACAAATTACACTCCAATATTGGCTGTTATATCTTACCTAAAGCCAGTGGTGAAGCGTCAGGGCCTTCAAGGTATTCAGAGAAGACCCTGGAACTCTCAGATGAAACCCCCGTTGGGCTTCACGTTGGACCTCCTTCGCCACTGCCTAAAGCGCTGTTATCATTTGTTAAACTTATATTTCTTATTCATAATGCGAGTAAAGACTGTGTTTTAATGATGGTTTTAAGTGGTTTTATTTCTAATAAGTCCTTTCAACCCAGTTCCTAACATGTTCCTGTTGATGTTGTGTGAAGGCTGAATGGCTGTCATCTGTCAGAGAGATGCTGTGAAGCTCTGGCCTCAGTTCTCAGCTCCAACTCCTCCAGTCTGAGAGAGCTGGACCTGAGTACCAACAACCTGAAGGATTCAGGAGTGAAGCTGCTCTCTGCTGGACTGGGGAGTCCACACTGTACACTGGAGACTCTCAGGTCAGTTGGACTCAATGAGCAAACACTTACAGCCCAGGGTTTGATATCAGAAGACATTCAACTGATTCCATAAATTGAGGAGATCTTTAGAACCAGGTGACCATCTCCATCACTAAGGACCACAACCACCCTGGGTACCATCTCTTCTCCCCTACCGTCCGGTCGCAGCATTCGTATAAGGATAACCAGGTTTAAGGACAGTTTATATCAACATACAGTGGCCTACTGAACTGCTAGGAATGCTGCCACTATCATAACATTGTCATTAACATTACACTATCATAACATTGTCATGAACATTACACTATCATAACACATCATTAACATTAGACTATCATAACATTGTCATTAACATTACACTATCATAACATGTCATTAACATTACACTATCATAACATTGTCATCAACATTACACTGTCATAACATTGTCATTTACATTACACTATCATAACATGTCATTAACATTACACTATCATAACATTGTCATCAACATTACACTATCATAACATTGTCATTAACATTACACTATCATAACATTGTCATTAATATAACACTATCATAACATTTCATCAACATTACACTATCATAACATTGTTATTATCATTACACTATCATAACATTGTCATTAATATAACACTATCATAACATTGTCATTAACATTACACTATCATAATATGTCATTAACATTACACTATCATAACATGTCATTAACATAACACTATCATAACATGTCATTAACATTACACTATCATAACATGTCATTAACATTACTCTATCATAACATGTCATTAACATTACACTATCATAACATGTCATTAACATTACTCTATCATACTTTGCTGGACTTTCTGGACTCATTACAGTTACTGTACTGCACTGTATTCATGATGCTGCTGCACTACTGGCACTTTAAAATGCTTTAATATGCTTTATGTACAATTCAAAACATGTACATATCATCCTTCAGTCACTTTATAGTTATTTGTATTGTCATTTTTATTGTGTATAGTATTTTGTATAGTGTGTTTTATTTTATTTTGTATGTGATCTTTAAATTCCTACTGCAGGAGGGAATGGGGAGTAAGCATTATAGTGGACTTGTGGCCAATGGCACATTAATTCCTTTTGTCTTGGATTACATCCATAAAAGTACAATTTCCGACCCATCAATTATTCGTTTTCAGAGGAATAACGTAACATATTTAAGATGTTGTTGCCATCATAATATAAGGTGTATGTTAAATTCTTATGAGAGTGAGCCTATTTAAATATTTTATTTTCTAAACTACACAACATTTGGATTGTGAACCATTAGTAACAGCACCACTTCAGTAGGAAGTCCAGTAACAACTGGGTATTATACCAGGAAACACCACAACTGGGTTTTTCCCTAGCCTATTCATATTTGTGAATACTAGTTTTTCAAATTGAATGAATACTGGATAATACTTGTTATGTGTTTGTGCCCTGATCAGGCGCTCCTCGTGTGATGTGTCATGTCTAGCTGTAGTTCCCTGTCATGGTTTTGTAGTCCTTATCGTTTTCCCTTCCAGGTGTACCCATTTGTAATCAACCCAGGTGTGTCTCGTCTCGTCATTCCCTCATGTATAAGTATTCTGTCTTCCCCTTTGTCTGGTTGCTGATCCTGTCTGTGCAGTTATGTGTTCTTGTCTGTCATTACTTTATCTTTCCTCTGTTCAAACCATGGTAACTATTAATTAAAATACTCTTTTCTGATTACTTTGGCTACCGTCTCCTCGTTATGTTGCATTGACCAGACATCGAGCCGTCTATATGTCAATGGCAACGTAACACTGGACCAGGCTACAAATTACACTCTAATATTGGCTGTTAAGTCTTACCTAAAGCCAGTGGTGAAGCGTCAGGGCCTTAAAGGTATTCAGAGAAGACCCTGGAACTCTCAGCTGAAACCCCCGTTGGACTCACCCCCACCCCCTACACCCCCCCCCGTTGGGCTTCACGTTGGACCTCCTTCGCCACTGCCTAAAGCGCTATTATCATGTTAAAATTATATTTCTTATTCATAATGCGAGTAAAGACAGTATTTTAATGGTGGTTTTAATTGGTTTTCGGTGGTTTTAATTCTAATAAGCCCTCTCAGCACAGTTCCTAACATGTTCCTGTTGATGTTGTGTGAAGGCTGAATGGCTGTCGTCTGTCAGAGAGATGCTGTGAAGCTCTGGCCTCAGTTCTCAGCTCCAACTCCTCCAGTCTGAGAGAGCTGGACCTGAGTACCAACCACCTGCAGGATTCAGGAGTGAAGCTGCTCTCTGCTGGACTGGGGAGTCCACACTGTACACTGGAGACTCTCAGGTCAGTTGGACTCAATGAGCAAACACTTGCAGCACAGGCTTTGATATCAGAAGACATTCAACTGATTCCATAAATTGAGGAGATCTTTAGAACCAGGTGACCATCTCCATCACTAAGGACCGCAACCACCCTGGGCTCCATCTCTTCTCCCCTGCCGTCCGGTCGCAGCATTCGTATAAGGATAACCAGGTTTAAGGACAGTTTATATCAACATACAGTGGCCTACTGAACTGCTAGGAGTGCTGCCACTATCATAACATTGTCATTAACATTGTCATTAAAATTACACTATCATAACATTGTCATTAACATTACACTATCATAACATTGTCATTAACATTACACTATCATAACATTGTCATTAGCATTACACTATCATAACATTGTCATTAACATTACGCTATCATAACATTGTCATTACATTACACTATCATAACATTGTCATTAACATTACACTATCATAACATGTCATTAACATTACACTATCATAACATGTCATTAACATTACACTATCATAACATTGTCATTACATTACAATGTCATAACATTGTCATTAACATTACACTATCATAACCTGTCATTAACATTACACTATCATAACATGTCATTAACATTACACTATCATAACATGTCATTAACATTACACTATCATAACATTGTCATTACATTACACTGTCATAACATTGTCTATATAAGTATAAAGCAGTGATGTGAAAATACTATGTGCAATACCCGACGACAGACAGCAGTTATAAAATAAGATAAAAAATAGATAAAAATAGAATAAAGTTAAAAATTAAAAATTAAAATGCAATTTATAAAATGCAAAATATCGTCACAGAAAAGAGCAATATGTATATATAAATCAATGTAATAAAATATACATTGTTATATGCTATACACCCTTGTTCAGCAGCCTGATGGCCTGACTGTGGAAGCTATCTCTAAGCCTATTTGTACGGCACTTGATACTGCGGTATCGCCTGCCTGACGGTAACAGTGAGTACAGTTCGTGGCTGGGGTGGGCAGTGTCTTTTATGATTCATTTGGCCTTGGCCACGCACCGCTGACTGTATATATTCAGGAGGGAGGGGAGCTCACCTCCAACGATATACTGGGCCGTCCGCACCACCCTTTGAAGCGCTCTGCGCTCGAGTGCGGTGCAGTTCCCGTACCAGGCGGTGATACACCCTGTAAGAACACTCTCGATGGTGCCGTTATAGAATGTTCTCAGGATGCGGGGGCCCATGCTGAATTTCTTCAGACGCCTGAGGAAATACAGGCGTTGTTCAGCCCTTTTCACCACGTGTGTGGTGTGCGTGGACCATGTGAGGTCCTCGGAGATGTGCACGCAGAGGAACTTGAAGCTGCTGACCCTCTCTACTGCAACGCCGTCGATGGAGATAGGGCTGTGCTCTCCCCTCTGCTTCCTGAAGTCCACGATTAGCTCCTTGGTCTTCTTGACATTGAGGGCGAGGCTGTTCTCCTGTTACCACTGCTCCAGCGATCCGACCTCCTCCCTGTAGGCTGTCTCATCGTCGCTGGCGATCAGGCCCGTCACTGTCGTGTCGTCAGCAAACTTGACGATGACGTTGGAGCTGTGCATAGCCATGCAGTCGTGGGTGTAGAGGGAGTAGAGGAGAGGGCTCAGCACGCATCCCTGGGGGACTCCCGTGTTGAGGGTCAGTGGCTCTGATGTGGTGCTGCCCAAACTCACCACCTGGCAGCGGTCCAACAGGAGGTCCAGTATCCAGCTGCACGTGGATGGGGGTACGCCTAGACCTCTAAGCTTGGTGTCGAGCTTGGCAGGAACTATTGTGTTGAACGCTGAGCTGTAGTCCACAAACAGCATTCGCACATAACCGTTCTTTCCCTCCAGGTGGGAAAGGGCAGTGTGGAGGGCCATGGCAATTGCGTTGTCCGTGGATCTATTTTGACGATATGCAAATTGCCATGGGTCCAGCGTGGCAGGTAACACGGAGCAAATAAAGTCCTCGACCAACCTCTCGAAGCATTTGCTAACGATCGAGGTGAGGGCTACAGGTCTATAGTCATTCAGGCATGTTACCTTGGGTTGTTTAGGGACAGGCACGATGGTGGACATCTTGAAGACCGCGGGGACAACAGCCTGGGACAGGGAGAGGTTGAAGATGTCTGCAAAGACTCCTGCCAACTGGTCTGCGCATGCTCTGAGGACGCGGCCCGGGATGTCGTCGGGGACTGCCGCCTTAAGGATGTTCAGCCGCTTGAAGGTGCGGCACACATCCGCCTCCGAGATGCGCAGCAGGCTGGTCTCCTCAGTCGGTGCTGGCTTTGGAGGGCTGCCATTTACGTCGAACCGAGCAAAAAATGTATTTAGCTCTCCTGGGAGGGAGGTAGAGGAGTTCTCTACACAACTGGTTCTCCCTCTGAAGTTTGTTATCGTCTGCAGCCCCTGCCACATACCCCTCGCATCGTGGCTCTTGAATTTATCTTCCACTCTGTCCTTATACCCCCGCTTGGCAGTGACGATGGTCTTACGGAGGTCGTAACGGGCTCTCGTATATTCCTCCGTATTCCCGGAGCCAAAGGTGGCGTTACGCGCATGTAGGGCAGCGCGAACATCGCCCAATGTTAATCATGAACATTACACTATCATAACATGTCATTAACATTACACTATCATAACATTTTCATTAACATTACACTATCATAACATTATCATTAACATTACACTATCATAACATGTCATTAACATTACACTGTCATACGTTGCTGGACTTTCTGGACTCATCACAGTTACTGTACTGCACTGTAATCATGATGCTGCTGCACTACTGGCACTTTAAAATGCTTTAATATGCTTTAGGTACAATTCAAAACATGTACATATCATCCTTCAGTCACTTAATAGTTATTTGTATTGTCATTTTTATTGTGTATAGTATGTTGTATAGTGTTTTTTATTTTAATTTGTATGTGATCTTGATACTGCAGGAGGGAATGGGGAGTAAGCATTATAGTGGACTTGTGGCCAATGGCAAATTAATTCCTTTAGTCTTGGATTACATCCATAAAAGTACCATTTCAGACCCATCAATTATTCATTTTCAGAGGAATAACGTAACATATTTAAGATGTTGTTGCCATCATAATATACTGTGTATGTTAAATTCTTATGAGAGTGAGCCGATTTTAATATTTTATTTTCTAAACTACATTTGGATTGTGAACCATTAGTAACAGCACCACTTCAGTAGGAAGTCCAGTAACAACTGGGTATTATACCAGGAAACACCACAACTGGGTTTTTCCCTAGTCTATTCATATTTGTGAATACTAGTTTTTCAATTATAATGAATACTGGATAATACTGGACCAGGCTACAAATTACACTCCAATATTGGCTGTTAAATCTTACCTAAAGCCAGTGGTGAAGCGTCAGGGCCTTCAAGGTATTCAGAGAAGACCCTGGAACTCTCAGATGAAACCCCCGTTGGACTCACCACCCCCCCCCCCCATCCCCCACCACGTTGGACTTCAAGTTGGACCTCCGTCGCCACTGCCTAAAGCGCTGTTATCATTTGTTAAACTTATATTTCTTATTTATAATGCTAGTAAAGACTGTGTTTTAATGGTGGTTTTAAGTGGTTTAAAGTGGTTTTAATTCTAATAAACCCTTTCAACACAGTTCCTAACATGTTCCTGTTGATGCTGTGTGAAGGCTGAATGGCTGTCATCTGTCAGAGAGATGCTGTGAAGCTCTGGCCTCAGTTCTCAGCTCCAACTCCTCCAGTCTGAGAGAGCTGGACCTGAGTACCAACGACCTGCAGGATTCAGGAGTGAAGCTGCTCTCTGCTGGACTGGGGAGTCCACACTGTACACTGGAGACTCTCAGGTCAGTTGGACTCAATGAGCAAACACTTACAGCACAGGGTTTGATATCAGAAGACATTCAACTGGTTTACAGCCATACAAGTACCAATTCACTCATCTAAATAAAGAATATTCATAATAATAACGTGTGTGTGTGTGTGTGTGTGTGTGTGTGTGTGTGTGTGTGTGTGTGTGTGTGTGTGTGTGTGTGTGTGTGTGTGTGTGTGTGTGTGTGTGTGTGTGTGTGTGTGTGTGTGTGTGTGTGTGTGTGTGTGTGTGTGTGTGTGTGTGTGTGTGTGTGTGTGCAGGTTGTCTGCCTGTATGGTCTCACAGGAAGGCTGTGCTTCTCTGGCCTCAGCTCTGAGCTCCAACCCCTCCCGTCTGAGAGAGCTGGACCTGAGCTACAATCACCCAGGAGAGTCAGGAGTTACGCTGCTCTCTGCTGGACTGGAGGATCCACGCTGGAGACACACTCTCAGGTACGGAGAGGACAGCTCACCAGGCAGCTGTAACTCATGTTGTGTACAAAGTGATGATCCAGCAGATCATGAGTGTGAATGTTTCAACTGCTCTCTCTTTGTTCCCCCCAGGGTGGAGCACGGTGGAGGATGGAGGCTGAAACCAGCTCTAAAGAAGTGTGAGTGTCTGTTTAGTTTGAGTCATCACAACACACACTCACTCTTTAGATGGAAGGTCCATCCACACAGCAGGAGATGATGTATCTCATCAATATTATTATTCATTAGATACATCATGTATCTTATCAATATTAATATTGATTAGATACATCATGTATCTTATCCATATTAATATTGATTAGATACATCATGTTTTACATGATGTATCATATTAATATTGTTAACCATCACAATGAATCCTCCTTTTATAAATTACATATTATTATATATTATTATATATATCATATATTATTATTAAATGTATTATTACTGATACATGGTTATTTATTTATGAATTATTATTGGTTATTAGTAGTGTTGTTACTATTATTAGACCATAAAAATCCTCACATTATTAAAGGGTAAGTAAACAACCGTTTTAGCAGACTGCCTACCAGTTTCAAAAGAGTCGTAAAGGTTTTATAAAAAATGTACAGTTTGGGTTCCAAAGGAGCAGGTTTAAGGGGCGTGGCCAAACGCTGTCCAACCCCCCCTCACTGGAGTCAGGGGGCGGAGCCAATAGAAAACCACTCTGGGAAAACTGGTTGATCTGGAAGTAGACAACATGTCCCCGTTTGATAACTTTCTACATTTCAGTCCAAAACATCAGAAATGCTGACCAACACGTTTAGAGACCCAAACGGAGCAGCTTTCCCTTTAATATTAGTGTGTGTATTTAATATTATATTATAACAACTACTGTTATTCTTATGATTATCATCATCCTTATGGTTAAAATAAGGACCATCTGTCATGGGTTGACGAGGAGAATGAGGAACGGGGACTTAGGAGGTGAACCCAAATGCACGACTCGATGACACATGACACTTGTTCATCCACATGAAACAAGTAAGAACTCTAACATGAAAGTCTCAAAACGTGAAACAAGTACGAGCCTAACAACCAACAAAACAGAATATAATTAACTGGCCCGAACAAAAGAAGAAGCCGCCTATTTAAACACAAGGAACATAACAGGTGGAACAATGAGGTCCCAGGCAGCCAATCAGAGGGCAGGAAAACATGAGGGTGAAGATCACGGTGATGCGCTGCAGCTGAGAACTAAAAAGGGGGCGTGGCTACCTGGACGAGGGCTGGGGAAACCAAGGTGACATGACTGAGGGACGTGATAGGGGCGTGGCTACCTGGACGAGGGCTGGGGAAACCAAGGTGATACGACTGAGGGACGTGATAGGGGGCGTGGCTACCTGGACGAGGGCTGGGGAAACCAAGGTGACATGACTGAGGGACGTGATAGGGGGCGTGGCTACCTGGACGAGGGCTGGGGAAACCAAGGTGACATGACTGAGGGACGTGATAGGGGGCGTGGCTACCTGGACGAGGGCTGGAGAAACCAAGGTGACATGACTGAGGGACGGGATTGGGGGCGTGGCGAGGTAGGAGGTGAACCAGGATAACGCAGTTCCATCGATTCCAAGCTCGGCGAGAGTGGTGAGAAGGATCTGGTGGTTCACTGTGTCGAACGCCGCAGACAGGTCGAGAAGGATCAGTACTGATGAGAGGGATGAGCTTCTGGCATCACAAAGAGACTCTGTCACTGCGAGCAGTGCCGTCTCCGTGGAGTGCGCAGCCTTGAAGCCTGACTGATGAGGGTCGAGTAGGTTGTTCTGGGAGAGATAGGATGAAAGTTGTGAGGAGACAGCATGTTCAAGGGTTTTGGACAGGAATGATAGGAGAGATACTGGTCTGTAGTTTTGGACATCAGTGGTGTCCAGGGATGGTTTCTTGAGGAGCGGCTTTATTCTGGCAGTCTTGAAGGCTACCGGAAACAGGCCTGCATCAAGGGAGGTGTTAATTAGGGAGGTAAGGAAGGGAAGGATATCGCCCGAGATGTCCTGGAGAAGAGAGGAAGGATTGGGTCAAAGGGACATGACTGCGGGACGTGATAGGGGGCGTGGCTACCTGGACGAGGGCTGGGGAAATCAAGGTGACACGACTGCGGGACGTGATAGGGGGCGTGGCTACCTGGACGAGGGCTGGGGAAACCAAGGTGACATGACAGAGGGACGTGATAGGGGGCGTGGCTACCTGGACGAGGGCTGGGGAAACCAAGGTGACATGACTGAGGGACGTGATAGGGGGCGTGGCTACCTGGACGAGGGCTGGGGAAACCAAGGTCACATGACTGAGGGACGTGATAGGGGGCGTGGCTACCTGGACGAGGGCTGGGGAAACCAAGGTGACATGACTGAGGGACGTGATAGGGGGTGTGGCTACCTGGACGAGGGCTGGGGAAACCAAGGTGACATGACTGAGGGACGTGATAGGGGGCGTGGCTACCTGGACGAGGGCTGGGGAAACCAAGGTGACATGACTGAGGGACGTGATAGGGGGTGTGGCTACCTGGACGAGGGCTGGGGAAACCAAGGTGACATGACTGAGGGACGTGATAGGGGGTGTGGCTACCTGGACGAGGGCTGGGGAAACCAAGGTGACATGACTGAGGGACGTGATAGGGGGCGTGGCTACCTGGACGAGGGCTGGGGAAACCAAGGTGACATGACTGAGGGACGTGATAGGGGGCGTGGCTACCTGGACGAGGGCTGGGGAAACCAAGGTGACATGACTGAGGGACGTGATAGGGGGCCTACATGGATGAGGGCTGTGGAAACCAAGGTGACATGACTGAGGGAAGTGATAGGGGGCGTGGCTACCTAGACGAGGGCTGGGGAAACCAAGGTGACATGACTGAGGGACGTGATAGGGGGCGTGGCTACCTGGACGAGGGCTGGGGAAACCAAGGTGACATGACTGAGGGACGTGATAGGGGGCGTGGCTACCTGGACGAGGGCTGGGGAAACCAAGGTGACATGACTGAGGGACGTGATAGGGGGCGTGGCTACCTGGACGAGGGCTGGGGAAACCAAGGTGACATGACTGAGGGACGTGATAGGGGGCGTGGCTACCTGGACGAGGGCTGGGGAAACCAAGGTCACATGACTGAGGGACGTGATAGGGGAGTGGCTACCTGGACGAGGGCTTGGGAAACCAAGGTGACATGACTGAGGGACGTGATAGGGGGCGTGGCTACCTGGATGAGGGCTGGGGAAACCAAGGTGACATGACTGAGGGACGTGATAGGGGGCGTGGCTACCTGGACGAGGGCTGGGGAAACCAAGGTGACATGACTGAGGGACGTGATAGGGGGCGTGGCTACCTGGACGAGGGCTGGAGAAACCAAGGTGAATCCTGACACCATTGAAGAATAAAATTGATAAGTGTGAATGATGTTTTGAATAACGATTACTATAATGTATTATAATTATGAATATTATTATTTATTATTATTAATACACATATTATTATTACTACTTTAATAAATCAATAATTAATAATTAATTAATTAATAATTTATACTATTATTATTATTATAAGTGTTGTTATTATTATTAAAGTTATTATATAAATCCAATAATATTATTATTATTATGATTGTTATGTAAGACATTAGAACATAATAATCCTGATACTACTAATATATTGATGACACACACAGAGCCCATGTGGTGACGCTGAGGGACTGAGAACATCAGGAGAACACAAACTACAGTCTGGGCTCAGTTTCTAGGAACAACAACAACAGTTCAGCAGACTAATCATGTCTTGTTCTCCATCAGATGCGTGTGAACTCACACTGGACCCAAACACAGCCTGGAGAGGACTATCTCTGTCTGAGGACAACAGGAAGGTGATGAGGGTTAGAGAGGAGGAGAAGTATCCTGATCACCAAGAGAGATTTGACTCCTGTCCCCAGGTGTTGTGTAGAGAGAGTCTGACTGACCGCTGTTACTGGGAGGTGGAGAGGAAAGGACATGTTGGTATAGGAGTGACATACAGAGGAATCACTAGGAGAGGAGGGGGTGATGACAGCTGGCTTGGATACAACAACAAGTCCTGGAGTCTTGATTGTTCTGATGGTGGTTACTCTGTCCTGTACAACGGTAGTAAAACAGTCATAGATCTCTTCCCCTCTAACAGAGTAGGAGTGTATGTGGACCGACCTGCTGGCTCTCTCTCCTTCTACAGAGTGTCCCCAGATGGAGGAGGGTCCTCAGACACACTGACACTCATCCACACCTTCCAGTCCACATTCACCCAGGAGGACCTCCTCCCTGGGTTTGGGTTAGGGGGTTATGGTTCCTCAGTGTCTCTGTGTCCGTTGTAGCAACACACACACACACACACACACACACACACACACACACACACACACACACCAGGGTTTCCACTAGGATTTCTTCTTGTCGGTCCCGACAACTTTTTTTAAATAAATTAATTTTTATTTTATTTTATTTATTTTTTACCCGCTAAAAACCGGTAAATACCGGCTAACGGAAACCCTGACACACACACACAGTATACACACACACACACACATAGTATACACTATACACACACACACATAGTATACACTATACACACACACACACACAGTATACACACACACACACACACACACACACAGTATACACTATACACACACACACACACAGTATACACTATACACACACACACACATAGTATACACTATACACACACACACACACACACACACACAGTATACACTATACACACACACACATAGTATACACTATACACACACACACATAGTATACACTATACACACACACACATATAGTATACACTATACACACACACACATAGTATACACTATACACACACACACACAGTATACACTATACACACACACACATAGTGTACACTATACACACACACACACACACACACACATAGTGTACACTATACACACACACACACACACACAGTATACACTATACACACACACACACAGTATACACTATACACACACACACATAGTATACACTATACACACACACACATAGTATACACTATACACACACACACACATAGTATACACTATACACACACACACATATAGTATACACTATACACACACACACATAGTATACACTATACACACACATAGTATACACTATACACACACACACACATATACACTATACACACACACACATATAGTATACACTATACACACACACACATAGTATACCCTATACACACACACACATATAGTATACACTATACACACACACACACACAGTATACACTATACACACACACACAGTATACACTATACACACACACACACACAGTATACACTATACACACACACACAGTATACACTATACACACACACACACATAGTGTACACTATACACACACACACACAGTATACACTATACACACACACACACATAGTGTACACTATACACACACACACACAGTATACACTATACACACACACACACACAGTATACACTATACAGACACACATAGTATACACTATACACACACACACATAGTATACACTATACACACACACACACACACACACACACACACACGGGGGGGGTTTCTCCCTTAAGGCCCCAAATGGCCAGAGAGCAGTTTCAGAGGTCAGGGGTCAGAGGAGGTGATCTACCACCATGGTTCCTACCACTGGGTCACGGATGGACCCCAGGGATTTAAAGACTGTTCAACTTTTGACTGTTATTCATTTTGATCGCTATAAATTCATGAACTTCTCTTTTTAAAAGGATCGCAAAAAACTGCTTCATGCAATATAATGTTTTAAATGTTTGAACTTTCTCTTTAACACGTTCTAGAAGACTGTTGTATTCAATATAATGTTTTAAATGGTTGAACTTTCTCTTTAACAAGTTCTAGAAGACTGTTGTATTCAATATAATGTTTTAAATGGTTGAACTTTCTCTTTAACACGTTCTAGAAGACTGTTGTATTCAATATGATGTTTGTGGTGGAGATGAAGATGTGTTCTCAGAGCTGAAAGGGAGTCATGCATTGGATGTTCTTTCATGGTCTGACCAGCTAAATATCACATGTTCATGTTGTTTCCTTTGATTCTTTGAAGCATTATTAATCACATGGGATTGTTTCCTTTAAATCCTTTTTTGAAGTGTTATTAAAGTATGATGTTGGATTGGTGTTGATGACGTTGTGTTCCATAATCCAGTGAGGTGAACATGATGTGTTGTCCTTTTCAAAAGGAGCTAAATGTGATGGTAAAGCCCTCTGGTGTAGTAAGAGCCCAATGGTTGTTGTGGCCATCTGTGGCCACCGTCTGGTCACGGTAGAGCAGAGGTGTGTCTCTCCTACTCCTCTCCCTCAAAGAAGCCACCTGGAGAAGGCCAGCCAGAAGTGGATTTGGGCTCTCTGAAGGTGGAGGTGTTTACTGCTAGCGACCCAGACTCGTCACACTAGTCATGAAGAGGAGGGTGGTGAGTGATGAAGAGGAGGGTGGTGAGTGATGAAGAGGGTGGTGGTGAGTGATGAAGAGGGTGGTGGTGAGTGATGAAGAGGAGGGTGGTTAGTGATGAAGAGGGTGGTGAGTGATGAAGAGGAGGGTGGTTAGTGATGAAGAGGAGGGTGGTGAGTCATGAAGAGGAGGGTGGTGAGTGATGAAGAGGGTGGTTAGTTATGAAGAGGAGGGTGGTGAGTGATGAAGAAGAGGGTGGTGAGTGATGAAGAGGAGGGTGGTGAGTGATGAAGAGGAGGGTGGTTAGTGATGAAGAGGAGGGTGGTGAGTGATGAAGAAGAGGGTGGTGAGTGATGAAGAGGAGGGTGGTGAGTGATGAAGAGGGTGGTGGTGAGTGATGAAGAGGAGGGTGGTGAGTGATGAAGAGGAGGGTGGTTAGTGATGAAGAGGAGGGTGGTGAGTGATGAAGAGGAGGGTGGTGAGTGATGAAGAGGAGGGTGGTTAGTGATGAAGAGGAGGGTGGTTAGTGATGAAGAGGAGGGTGGTGAGTCATGAAGAGGAGGGTGGTGAGTGATGAAGAGGGTGGTGGTGAATGATGAAGAGGAGGCTGGTTAGTGATGAAGAGGAGGGTGGTGAGTGATGAAGAGGAGCAGTTCCCGTACCAGGCGGTGATACACCCTGTAAGAGTGATGAAGAGGGTGGTGGTGAGTGATGAAGAGGAGGCTGGTGAGTGATGAAGAGGAGGGTGGTTCGTGATAAAGAGGAGGGTGGTTAGTGATGAAGAGGAGGGCCGTGAGTGATGAAGAGGAGGGTGGTGAGTGATAAAGAGGAGGGTTGTTAGTGATGAAGAGAAGGGTGGCGAGTGATGAAGAGGAGGGTGGTGGGTGATGAAGAGGAGTGATGAAGAGGAGGGTGGTTAGAAGATTAGAAGATGAAGAGGAGGGTGGTGAGTGAAGAGGAGGAGGGTGGTGAGTGATGAAGAGGAGGGTGGTTCGTGATAAAGAGGAGGGTGGTTAGTGATGAAGAGGAGGGCCGTGAGTGATGAAGAGGAGGGTGGTGAGTGATAAAGAGGAGGGTTGTTAGTGATGAAGAGAAGGGTGGCGAGTGATGAAGAGGAGGGTGGTGGGTGATGAAGAGGAGTGATGAAGAGGAGGGTGGTTAGTGATGAGGAGGAGGGTTGTTAGTGATGAAGAGGTGGGTGGTGAGTGATGAAGAGGAGGGTTGCGAGTGATGAAGAGGAGGGTGGTTAGTGATGAAGATGAGTGTGGTGAGTGATAAAGAGGAGGGTTGTTAGTGATGAGGAGGAGGGTTGTTAGTGATGAAGAGGTGGGTGGTGAGTGATGAAGAGGAGGGTTGCGATTGATGAAGAGGAGGGTGGTGACACACACAGTACTGACAGACACACACAGTACAGACAGACACTCACAGTACACAGTACAGACACACATATATACACACACAGTACACACAGTACAGACACACAGTACAGACACATACACAGTACACACAGTACACACATATATACACACACACAGTACAGACAAATACACGCAGTACAGACACACACACACACACACACACACACACACACACACACACACACACACACACACACACACACACACACACACACACACAGTACAGACACACACACACATTACAGACACACAGTACACACAGTACACACAGACAGTACACACAGTACACACAGTACACCAGTGGTGAACCATGTCTATCACAACTGGACAATTTCCAAGGTGACCCTAGTAGTCAAAGCAGTGTCCATGTAGTGAAGTAAAAACCCCACACAGACCACCACACACAGGCCCTAACCCTAACCCTAACCCTAACCCTAACCCTAACCCTAACCCTAACCCTAACCCTAACCCTAACCCTAACCCTAACCCTAACCCAACACAGACCACCACACAGGCTATCGATTAAAGGGACAGTCTAACACGACACGTGAGACGGCTTAAAACAGGTTACTGCTTTAAGTTCTAAACTAGTAAGGCTCTTGTTTGGCTAAATGTTTTATAGTGGTTATGTGTACCACACCATGGGGAAAACTGAGTTGCTGTAGTGCACTGGTGTATTTAAAGGGGTCTGAGTCCTTTAGTGCAGCCTTCTGTAAATGCAATGGCATCCCACCCTCTGTTACTACAGAGCAGCTCAGACCATAACCTACCGTGGATGGACGCTCTGGAGGCTCTTGGCTCTGGAGACCCCAACCATTTAGTCAATTGAAGGCTCAATCAAACCCCAAACAGCCATCAGGTGGTCATAGCTTGGAAATGTATTTACTATAATAGATATACAACTAAATATCTGTCTGACTTATAAAACAAACGTTAACTATCTAAACAATAAATACTACCAAAACAAACAATCCAAATGTAAATATGTATCTTATCTAAAGTGTTGTATGGATGAATGTCTTATTTCACGGTCAGCTCGGTGTAGCTAGGTCTATACTGGGTAGCTACAATAACTTTAGACTCTAAAAGAACATTTCTAACCAAATGCTCCTTAATCACCAAGCCCTTTGCAACAGCCCAGTGTGATCACCTCTAGTTCTATTCTATCTGCACCAACAAGAGTGTTCATCTGTGATCTGTTCATCAGAACTCACAAGATGGACCTGGTGCTGTCCATTAGACATCATGCCATTGCTTAAGCATCTGTCCACATGTGGAGGAAACAGGTTTATGAAACGTTTCCAACACGTCGGTATTGGGTGTTAAATGACCCCACACCAGCACCTCCGTTAAACGTGTGAAATAGGTCTCCGATACGATCCTTATTGAACGGTGGGTTTCACACCTGTTTAGACCGTGTCATTCACATTGTGTTCTGGTTAGTAACAGTTGGTATAAGTTGACACCGATTCAGAATCGGTGTCAGATGCGTTGGTTTTTAAACGTTGCGTTCAACACCCATTAGAACGTTTAACAAACGTTACTTTTAGAGTTCCTTCTGTTGGGGTCAAGAAACCAGTTTGATGAGCGTTTGCTGAACACCAAAATACAACCCAAGTCAAACCTGGTTTGGCTTCAAATAACCTGTTTTGCTGCTTGGGACAAAGCCGAAAAATAACCTTAACACAGAGAGGGGGATGGAAACGATAACCAACAACCATCAATAATATTCATAATAACCATCATAACAATACACTAAAGAGTATATACATTGACTAAATCAAAGCCCCATTTCTCTCTATCCAATAAGTGACCAAACGGACTGGAAGGAGAACCAGATGTGATTCTGGTTTCATCATCAGATGTAAAGCCACCCTGTAACTATGACTAAGGGCTATACTAATATCCTATATATATATATAATATACTATATATATATAATATACTAATAGTATTGTATAATCATTTCTACTCGGATGGATATGAATCGATTGCAGAGGTCCGGATAACAATAATCAACTGCAGCAAGATGGAGTCTGCCGTGCCAATTCTCAGACTGAAGATCCTCTCCTTCTTACCCAGTATATACGTTCTCCCACATTCCGTGGCTTGGACATCACTTCATTCTTATCAGTCAAACGTTCCCCACGGCACGACTCCCTACGGCTATGGCTCACGGTACGTCCATAGGACACCGTTGAAGGCACCCTAAAGGTACCCTTATAAGGGCCTACAGGGACACCAGCCGATAACTGGAACATCTCAACACATCTCTATGACCTAGTGGGCCTTGGGCTTCACCAGAAGATTATGATGTAGCCATCTGCTGCTATGTATAGAGGACCATAAGACAGTGTTTAGATTATAATAAGGGTATAAACATACACTACACCACCTACTGCTATGTATAGAGGACCATAAGACAGTGTTTAGATTATAATAAGAGTATACAAATACACTACAATATTGTTGCATATTGTTTGCCAACTTATTGTACTTTGTCCCTTACACTTTAGTCTGAATTATTGTACTTCTACCTGAGCGCTGGTTCAGTTATTGGAGACGTGTTAGAAATGAAATGCACTTTTGACTTCTGGTGACGAGTTGTTCTCTTTCCTTCCTTTGTTGAAACACACTATTACACTAGTCTCTTCGGATAAAAGCGTCTGCTAAATGACTGTAATGACATGCTCCTTAATGACCTCTGACCCCTACCTGCTCCTAATGACCTCTGACTCTCCTTTTAAAGCTCTGTCTCTTGTCTGTGTGTGTGTCTGTGTGAGACTATATATATATATATATATATATTTATATATATATCTACAGTACATTGTAACTGTCTGTCTGGTTGTCTGTCTGTCACATCAACCAACTGTTACACACAACTGTTACCAATGGCACATTTGTTCCAGTTCTCACTGTGTGTGTGAGTGGTAAATGGACATTTATAGAGCTATTTACTAACCAATGGTTACTCAAAGCTCTTTACAAGTCATGCCTCACATTCACCATTCATCCACTCATCCACTCACCAACGGAGGAGTCAGCCATCAAGGAGACAGCCAGCAGGTCAGGAGCAGTTAGGGTTAGGGGGTCTTGCTCAAGGACACCTTCACAGCTTTTGATAGGAGGAGCCGGCGGGGATCGAACCAGCGACCTGCCGGTTGTGAGGCGACCGCTCTACCTCCTGAGATATACTGCCTGTGTGTGTGTGTGTGTGTGTGTGTGTGTGTGTGTGTGTGTGTGTGTGTGTGTGTGTGTGTGTGTGTGTGTGTGTGTGTGTGTGTGTGTGTGTGTGTGTGTGTGTGTGTGTGTGTGTGTGTGTGTGTGTGTGTGTGTGTGTGTGTGTGTGTGTGTGCCTGCGTGTGTCTATGTGTGTGTGTGTGTGTGTGCCTGTGCCTGCGTGTGTCTATGTGTGTGTGTGTGTGTGTGTGTGCCTGCGTGTGTGTGTGTTTATATGTTTATACGTGAGAATGGGTTCTTGTATTGGTTTGGTTTGGATGTAAGCACACACACACACATACAGAGACACATGCAGGCACACACACACACATACAGGAAACCACAAGCAACAGAACGGTGAAACTATAGCAACGGAAAAACCCACAGGAAGAGTGTGTGTGTGTGACAGAGAGAGAGAGAGGGTGTGCTCTAGTGAAAAACACTGGTACTAGATAGATAGATAGATAGATAGATAGATAGATAGATAGATAGATAGATAGATAGATAGATAGAATAGATAGATAGATAGATAGATAGATAGATAGATAGATAGATAGATAGATAGATAGATAGATAGATAGATAGATAGATAGATAGATAGATAGATAGATAGATAAATAGATAGATAGATAGATAGATAGTGTTTAACTCTTTTGGTTTAGGCTTTTGTAGTTCTTTGTTACTTTTGTGATGTGAATGTGTGCTTCCCATGCCAATAAAGCTCTGTTGAATTGAATAGACTGGTAAGTCAAGTCAAGTAAAGTTTATTAAGTATATAAAGTGTATAAAGCAGTGAGTGAAAATATTATGTGCAAAACCCGACGACAGACAGCAGTTATAAAAATAAAATAAAAACAATCGAATAAAAAGTTTATAAAATGCAATATATCGGCACAGAAAAGAGTAATATGTATATATAAATCAATGTAATAAAATATACATTGTTATATGCTATACACCCTTGTTCAGCAGCCTGATGGCCTGACTGTGAAGCTGTCTCTGAGTCTATTTGATACCACTTGATACTGAGGTATCGCCTGACTGACGGTAACAGTGAGTACAGTTCGTGGCTGGGGTGGGCAATATATTTTATGATGCTGACACACACACAAACACACACACACACACACACACACACACACACACGCACACACACACACACTCACAGTTAAACACACAGGTAACCACTGGAGGCTGAGGTGGAGATGTCTAGATGTTTAGTTCATGCAACAGTTTCATTATTTAGTTATTTACTTACATATTGAGCTCTTAGTCAATTGTTCATTCATGTGTTCATTGTTCTTTATCTCAAAGGTTCACAGCGACCTCTGCTCTTAATCGATGACCCAATCCCTTCACGGTTCTTACTCGTATTTTAATATCTGTAAATCGCTGTGTTCTGCTGCTCCCTGCTGGCGACACTAGAGCATTACAACACCACGCAGCTCTAATAATATCATATATATATATTATATACAAGCAGTTATATTAAAGCTGGACACATTATCTACGTGTCATTACAGTCGTGCTGCGGGTTTAAAGGGTGAATAAAACAACATTACATGAAAACCTTCCAATATGAATAGTGTTCTTTAATAATGATCTTCCTGTGATCCAGAGCCCATTGTGTCCAGTTATATGGAAATACCCTACGGATGTGATTGGTTTAATTTGATAGGTGTGCTTATTCAGGACTATATCTCTTAATAAATACAGAACATGAACCCTACTGTCTCTCATGTCGTGTATGGCGTGTGAAACCATTGGTAGAGTCCAGATAAAAGATGATGTCTTTAAACAAGGACGGCCTTGTAGCTGAAGGAAAGTACAACCACTTGGACACAATGAGGACAATAGAAATACACACGCATGCATGACCACACCCACACATATATAGAAGTGCAAACACACACACACTCATAGAAACACACACACACACACACACTCATAGAAACACACACACACACACACACACACACACACACACACACACGTCAAGTCAAGTCTATTGTCTCTTCACAGTTTACACAAGTATAAAGCAGTGAGTGAAAATATTATGTGCAAAACCCAACAACAGACAGCAGTTATAAAAATAAGATAAAAATAGATAAAAAAATAGAATAAAAACAATAGAATAAAAGTAAAAATAAAAATAAAAATGCAATTTATAAAATGCAATATATCGGCACAGAAAAAGAGCAATATGTATATATAATTTAATGTAACAAAATATACATTGTTATATGCTATAGGCCCTTGTTCAGCAGCCTGATGGCCTGACTGTGGAAGCTGTCTCTGAGTCTATTTGATACCACTTGATACTGAGGTATCGCCTGACTGACGGTAACAGTGAGTACAGTTGGTGGCTGTAGGGCAATGTCTTTATGATGCGTTTGGCCTTGGCCACACACACACACACACACACACACACACACACACACACACACACACACACACACACACACACACACATAAAGAAGTACACACACACACACGTTTATGTACATACACACACACTTACATGTGTTCACTGTCAGTATCTTTGTATGAAGCTGTCTGATAAATGATTAATACATCTTAAGATATGAGGCTGCTTATCAAAGCCATGTTTTATTAATATCTGTTATTGCACCACTAGGGGGCGTGAATCCACCACCTTAAGGCCAACATGATTAGGATAAAGGAGACACAGGTGTGTGTGTGGTGTAGGTGTTTGGACTGGTGCTCAACACACACACACACACACACACACACATACACACACACACTCACACTCACACTCACACACACACACACACTCATCTCTAGGAGGAAGAGAGGTGGTGAGGGAGGGAGGGAGGAGGAGAAGGAGGGAGGAGGAGTAAGAGAAGTGGGGAGGGAGGGAGGGAGGGAGGAGGAGGAGGGAGAGAGGTGTTGAGGGAGGGAGGGAGGAGGATAGAGGCAGGGAGGTGGGGAGAGAAGACAAGGAGAGAGAGAAGTGGGGAGGGAGGGAGGGAGGAGGACCCAACGCTCTAACAGACACACACACACACACACACACACACACACACACACACACACATATCTCTCTCTCTAACACACACACACACACACACACACACACACACACACACACACTGAAGGAGGGAATGGGGAGGAAGCATTCTGTTGAACTGGTTTAAAATGGCTCATAAAACATGTTGAATGTTGAAGTGACCAGAAGAAGAGAGCCAACCCAAGACTTAATGAAGGGTTGATCCAAGGTTTGATGAAGCGTATTCATCCTGTCACCACGGTGACTGAATGACTCAGAGACTCACTTGTTGTCCCAAGGGAGACTCTGAGTCCCAACACGCCGCCTCACTGAGGCTTGACTTTCAACACAGTTCTGGGGAGCTGGAGTTTGTCTTTGGGTGAGGAGGAGAGATGTGGGTGAGGGAGGAAAAGGAGGGAGGAGGATAGAGGGAGGGAGGGAGAGGGAGGAGGAGGAGGGAGAGAGGTGGTGAGGGAGGAGAAGGAGGGAGGAGGATAGAGGGAGGGAGGGAGAGGCAGGAGGAGGGAGAGAGGTGGTGAGGGAAGGAGAAGGAGGGAGTAAGAGAGGTGGGGAGGAAGGGAGGAGGATAGAGGGAGGGAGGGAGAGTGAGGAAGAGGATGAAAGATTTGGGTGAGGGAGGAGAAGGAGGGAGGAGGATAGAGGGAGGGAGGGAGGGAGGGAGGGATGAGGAGGAAGAGAGGTGGTGAGGGAGGGAGGGGGATAGAGGGAGGGAGGGAGAGGGAGGACAAAGAAGAAACATTTGGGTGAGGGAGGAGAAGGAGGGAGAAGGAGGGAGGAGGAGGAAGAGAGGTGGGGAGGGAGGGAGGAGGATAGAAGGAGGGAGGGAGAGGGAGGAGGAGGAAGAAGAAAGATTTGGGTGAGGGAGGAGAAGGAGGGAGGAGGATAGAGGAAGGGAGGGAGTTTGAGGAGGAGGAAGAGAGGTGGTGAGGGAAGGAGGGAGGAGGACAAGGAGGGAGAGAGGTGGGGAGGAAGGGAGGAGGATAGAGGGAGGGAGGAGGGAGGGAGAGGGAGGAGGAGGATGAATGATTTGGGTGAGGTAGGAGAAGGAGGGAGAAGGATAGAGGGAGGGAAGGAGGAGGAGGAAGAGAGGTGGGGAGGGAGGGAGGAGGATCAAGGGAGGGAGGGAAAGGGAGGAAGAAGAAACATTTGGGTGAGGGAGGAGAAGGAGGGAGGAGGCTAACCCAGCGTGCACATCTCCTCACCATGGGTCCTCACACACACTCACACACACACACACACACACACACACACTCACACACTCACACACACACACACACTCACATACACACACACACACACACACATATCTCACACAAACTCACACACACACACACACACACTCACACTCACACTCACACCCACACACACACCTCAAGGAGGAAGAGAGGTGGTGAGGGAGGGAGGGAGGAGGAGAAGGAGGGAGGAGGAGAAAGTGGGGAGGAGAAGTGGGGAGGGAGGGAGGGAGGGAGGGAGGGAGGAGGACCCAACGCTCTAACAGACACACACACACACACACACACACACACACACACACTGCAGGAGGGAATGGGGAGGAAGCATTATGTTGAACTGGTTTAAAATGGCTAATAAAACCTGTTGAATCTTGAAGTGACCAGAAGAAGAGAGCCAACCCAAGACTTAATGAAGGGTTGATCCAAGGTTTGATGAAGCGTATTCATCCTGTCACCACGGTGACTGAATGACTCAGAGACTCACTTGTTGTCCCAAGGGAGACTCTGAGTCCCAACACGCCGCCTCACTGAGGCTTGACTTTCAACACAGTTCTGGGGAGCTGGAGTTTGTCTTTGGGTGAGGAGGAGAGATGTGGGTGAGGGAGGAAAAGGAGGGAGGAGGATAGAGGGAGGGAGGGAGAGGGAGGAGGAGGAGGGAGAGAGGTGGTGAGGGAGGAGAAGGAGGGAGGAGGATAGAGGGAGGGAGGGAGAGGCAGGAGGAGGGAGAGAGGTGGTGAGGGAAGGAGAAGGAGGGAGTAAGAGAGGTGGGGAGGAAGGGAGGAGGATAGAGGGAGGGAGGGAGAGTGAGGAAGAGGATGAAAGATATCTCTCTCTCTAACACACACACACACACACACATATCTCTCTCTCTAACACACACACACACACACACACACACACACACACACACACACACACACACACACACACACACACACACACACACACACACACACACACACACACACACACACACACACACACACACACACACACACACTGCAGGAGGGAATGGGGAGGAAGCATTCTGTTGAACTGGTTTAAAATGGCTCATAAAACATGTTGAATCTTGAAGTGACCAGAAGAAGAGAGCCAACCCAAGACTTAATGAAAGGTTGATGGGAGAGAGGTGGTGAGGGAGGGAGGGAGGGAGGAGGACAAGGAGGGAGAGAGGTGGTGAGGGAGGGAGGGAGGGAGGAGGACAAGGAGGGGAGAGG
Organism: Muraenolepis orangiensis; assembly: GCA_027704905.1. NCBI lineage: Eukaryota > Metazoa > Chordata > Actinopteri > Gadiformes > Muraenolepididae > Muraenolepis > Muraenolepis orangiensis. Next base: position 107,633 of record JANIIK010001758.1, read on the forward strand.
TGGTGAGGGAGGGAGCGAGGAGGACAAGGAGGGGGAGAGGTGGGAGGGAGGGAGGGAGGAGGACAAGGAGGGAGAGAGGTGGGGAGGGAGGGAGGGAGGAGGACAAGGAGGGAGAGAGGTGGGAGGGAGGGAGGGAGGAGGACAAGGAGGGAGAGAGGTGGGGAGGGAGGGAGGGAAGAGGACAAGGAGGGAGAGAGGTGGGAGGGAGGGAGGGAAGAGGACAAGGAGGGAGAGAGGTGGTGAGGGAGGGAGGGAGGAGGACAAGGAGGGAGAGAGGTGGTGAGGGAGGGAGGGAGGAGGACAAGGAGGGAGAGAGGTGGGGAGGGAGGGAGGGAGGAGGACAAGGAGGGAGAGAGGTGGTGAGGGAGGGAGGGAGGAGGACAAGGAGGGAGAGAGGTGGGAGGGAGGGAGGGAGGAGGACAAGGAGGGGGAGAGGTGGGAGGGAGGGAGGGAGGAGGACAAGGAGGGAGAGAGGTGGGGAGGGAGGGAGGGAGGAGGACAAGGAGGGAGAGAGGTGGGAGGGAGGGAGGGAGGGAGGAGGACAAGGAGGGAGAGAGGTGGGGAGGGAAGAGGACAAGGAGGGAGAGAGGTGGTGAGGGAGGGAGGGAGGAGGACAAGGAGGGAGAGAGGTGGGGAGGGAGGGAGGGAGGAGGACAAGGAGGGAGAGAGGTGGGAGGGAGGGAGGGAGGAGGACAAGGAGGGAGAGAGAGTGGGGAGGGAGGGAGGGAAGAGGACAAGGAGGGAGAGAGGTGGGAGGGAGGGAGGGAAGAGGACAAGGAGGGAGAGAGGTGGTGAGGGAGGGAGGGAGGAGGACAAGGAGGGAGAGAGGTGGTGAGGGAGGGAGGGAGGAGGACAAGGAGGGAGAGAGGTGGGGAGGGAGGGAGGGAGGAGGACAAGGAGGGAGAGAGGTGGTGAGGGAGGGAGGGAGGAGGACAAGGAGGGAGAGAGGTGGGAGGGAGGGAGGGAGGAGGACAAGGAGGGGGAGAGGTGGGAGGGAGGGAGGGAGGAGGACAAGGAGGGAGAGAGGTGGGAGGGAGGGAGGGAAGAGGACAAGGAGGGAGAGAGGTGGTGAGGGAGGGAGGGAGGAGGACAAGGAGGGAGAGAGGTGGTGAGGGAGGGAGGGAGGAGGACAAGGAGGGAGAGAGGTGGGGAGGGAGGGAGGGAGGAGGACAAGGAGGGAGAGAGGTGGTGAGGGAGGGAGGGAGGAGGACAAGGAGGGAGAGAGGTGGGAGGGAGGGAGGGAGGAGGACAAGGAGGGGGAGAGGTGGGAGGGAGGGAGGGAGGAGGACAAGGAGGGAGAGAGGTGGGGAGGGAGGGAGGGAGGAGGACAAGGAGGGAGAGAGGTGGGAGGGAGGGAGGGAGGGAGGAGGACAAGGAGGGAGAGAGGTGGGGAGGGAAGAGGACAAGGAGGGAGAGAGGTGGTGAGGGAGGGAGGGAGGAGGACAAGGAGGGAGAGAGGTGGTGAGGGAGGGAGGGAGGAGGACAAGGAGGGAGAGAGGTGGGAGGGAGGGAGGGAGGAGGACAAGGAGGGAGAGAGGTGGGAGGGAGGGAGGGAGGAGGACAAGGAGGGAGAGAGGTGGGGAGGGAGGGAGGGAGGAGGACAAGGAGGGAGAGAGGTGGGGAGGGAGGGAGGAGGACAAGGAGGGAGAGAGGTGGGGGGAGGGAGGGAGGAGGACAAGGAGGGAGAGAGGTGGGGAGGGAAGGAGGAGGACAAGGAGGGAGAGAGGTGGGGAGGGAGGGAGGAGGAGGGAGGAGGACAAGGAGGGAGAGAGGTGGGAGGGAGGGAGGAGGGAGGAGGACAAGGAGGGAGAGAGGTGGGGGGGAGGGAGGAGGATAGACAGAGGGAGGGAGTGGGAGGAGGAGGAAGAGAGGTGGGGAGGGACGGAGGGAGGAGGAGGGAGGGAGGAGGAGGGAGAGAGGTGGGGAGGGAGGGAGGAGGATAGAGGGAGGGAGGGAGGGAGGGAGGGAGGGAGGGAGGGAGGGAGGGAGGGAGGGAGGAGGATAGAGGGAGGGAGGGAGAGGGAGGAGGAGGAAGAAAGATTTGGGTGAGGGAGGAAAAGGAGGGAGGAAGATAGAGTGAGGGAGGGTGATGGAGAAGGAGAAGGAGAAGGAAGAAGGAGGAAGATAGGTGGTGAGGGAGGGACTGAGGGAGGAGGACAAGGAGGGAGAGAGGTGGTGAGGGAGGGAGGGAGGGAGGAGGACAAGGAGGGAGAGAGGTGGTGAGGGAGGGAGGGAGGAGGACAAGGAGGGGGAGAGGTGGGAGGGAGGAGGGAGGAGGACAAGGAGGGAGAGAGGTGGGGAGGGAGGGAGGGAGGAGGACAAGGAGGGAGAGAGGTGGGAGGGAGGGAGGGAGGAGGACAAGGAGGGAGAGAGGTGGGGAGGGAGGGAGGGAAGAGGACAAGGAGGGAGAGAGGTGGGAGGGAGGGAGGGAAGAGGACAAGGAGGGAGAGAGGTGGTGAGGGAGGGAGGGAGGAGGACAAGGAGGGAGAGAGGTGGTGAGGGAGGGAGGGAGGAGGACAAGGAGGGAGAGAGGTGGTGAGGGAGGGAGGGAGGAGGACAAGGAGGGAGAGAGGTGGGGAGGGAGGGAGGGAGGAGGACAAGGAGGGAGAGAGGTGGTGAGGGAGGGAGGGAGGAGGACAAGGAGGGAGAGAGGTGGGAGGGAGGGAGGGAGGAGGACAAGGAGGGGGAGAGGTGGGAGGGAGGGAGGGAGGAGGACAAGGAGGGAGAGAGGTGGGGAGGGAGGGAGGGAGGAGGACAAGGAGGGAGAGAGGTGGGAGGGAGGGAGGGAGGGAGGAGGACAAGGAGGGAGAGAGGTGGGGAGGGAAGAGGACAAGGAGGGAGAGAGGTGGTGAGGGAGGGAGGGAGGAGGACAAGGAGGGAGAGAGGTGGTGAGGGAGGGAGGGAGGAGGACAAGGAGGGAGAGAGGTGGGAGGGAGGGAGGGAGGAGGACAAGGAGGGAGAGAGGTGGGAGGGAGGGAGGGAGGAGGACAAGGAGGGAGAGAGGTGGGGAGGGAGGGAGGGAGGGAGGAGGACAAGGAGGGAGAGAGGTGGGGAGGGAGGGAGGAGGACAAGGAGGGAGAGAGGTGGGGGGAGGGAGGGAGGAGGACAAGGAGGGAGAGAGGTGGGGAGGGAAGGAGGAGGACAAGGAGGGAGAGAGGTGGGGAGGGAGGGAGGAGGAGGGAGGAGGACAAGGAGGGAGAGAGGTGGGAGGGAGGGAGGAGGGAGGAGGACAAGGACGGAGAGAGGTGGGGGGGAGGGAGGAGGATAGACAGAGGGAGGGAGTGGGAGGAGGAGGAAGAGAGGTGGGGAGGGACGGAGGGAGGAGGAGGGAGGGAGGAGGAGGGAGAGAGGTGGGGAGGGAGGGAGGAGGATAGAGGGAGGGAGGGAGGGAGGGAGGGAGGGAGGGAGGGAGGGAGGGAGGGAGGGAGGGAGGAGGATAGAGGGAGGGAGGGAGAGGGAGGAGGAGGAAGAAAGATTTGGGTGAGGGAGGAAAAGGAGGGAGGAAGATAGAGTGAGGGAGGGTGATGGAGAAGGAGAAGGAGAAGGAAGAAGGAGGAAGATAGGTGGTGAGGGAGGGACTGAGGGAGGAGGACAAGGAGGGAGAGAGGTGGTGAGGGAGGGAGGGAGGGAGGAGGACAAGGAGGGAGAGAGGTGGTGAGGGAGGGAGGGAGGAGGACAAGGAGGGGGAGAGGTGGGAGGGAGGGAGGGAGGAGGACAAGGAGGGAGAGAGGTGGGGAGGGAGGGAGGGAGGAGGACAAGGAGGGAGAGAGGTGGGAGGGAGGGAGGGAGGAGGACAAGGAGGGAGAGAGGTGGGGAGGGAGGGAGGGAAGAGGACAAGGAGGGAGAGAGGTGGGAGGGAGGGAGGGAAGAGGACAAGGAGGGAGAGAGGTGGTGAGGGAGGGAGGGAGGAGGACAAGGAGGGAGAGAGGTGGGAGGGAGGGAGGGAGGAGGACAAGGAGGGGGAGAGGTGGGAGGGAGGGAGGGAGGAGGACAAGGAGGGAGAGAGGTGGGGAGGGAGGGAGGGAGGAGGACAAGGAGGGAGAGAGGTGGGAGGGAGGGAGGGAGGAGGACAAGGAGGGAGAGAGGTGGGGAGGGAAGAGGACAAGGAGGGAGAGAGGTGGTGAGGGAGGGAGGGAGGAGGACAAGGAGGGAGAGAGGTGGGGAGGGAGGGAGGGAGGAGGACAAGGAGGGAGAGAGGTGGGAGGGAGGGAGGGAGGAGGACAAGGAGGGAGAGAGGTGGGGAGGGAGGGAGGGAAGAGGACAAGGAGGGAGAGAGGTGGGAGGGAGGGAGGGAAGAGGACAAGGAGGGAGAGAGGTGGGGGGAGGGAGGGAGGAGGACAAGGAGGGAGAGAGGTGGGGAGGGAAGGAGGAGGACAAGGAGGGAGAGAGGTGGGGAGGGAGGGAGGAGGAGGGAGGAGGACAAGGAGGGAGAGAGGTGGGAGGGAGGGAGGAGGGAGGAGGACAAGGAGGGAGAGAGGTGGGGGGAGGGAGGAGGATAGACAGAGGGAGGGAGTGGGAGGAGGAGGAAGAGAGGTGGGGAGGGACGGAGGGAGGAGGAGGGAGGGAGGAGGAGGGAGAGAGGTGGGGAGGGAGGGAGGAGGATAGAGGGAGGGAGGGAGGGAGGGAGGGAGGGAGGGAGGGAGGGAGGGAGGGAGGGAGGAGAGGGAGGGAGGGAGAGGGAGGAGGAGGAAGAAAGATTTGGGTGAGGGAGGAAAAGGAGGGAGGAAGATAGAGTGAGGGAGGGTGATGGAGAAGGAGAAGGAGAAGGAAGAAGGAGGAAGATAGGTGGTGAGGGAGGGACTGAGGGAGGAGGACAAGGAGGGAGAGAGGTGGTGAGGGAGGGAGGGAGGGAGGAGGACAAGGAGGGAGAGAGGTGGTGAGGGAGGGAGGGAGGAGGACAAGGAGGGGGAGAGGTGGGAGGGAGGAGGGAGGAGGACAAGGAGGGAGAGAGGTGGGGAGGGAGGGAGGGAGGAGGACAAGGAGGGAGAGAGGTGGGAGGGAGGGAGGGAGGAGGACAAGGAGGGAGAGAGGTGGGGAGGGAGGGAGGGAAGAGGACAAGGAGGGAGAGAGGTGGGAGGGAGGGAGGGAAGAGGACAAGGAGGGAGAGAGGTGGTGAGGGAGGGAGGGAGGAGGACAAGGAGGGAGAGAGGTGGTGAGGGAGGGAGGGAGGAGGACAAGGAGGGAGAGAGGTGGGAGGGAGGGAGGGAGGAGGACAAGGAGGGAGAGAGGTGGGAGGGAGGGAGGGAGGAGGACAAGGAGGGAGAGAGGTGGGAGGGAGGGAGGGAGGAGGACAAGGAGGGAGAGAGGTGGGGAGGGAGGGAGGGAGGAGGACAAGGAGGGAGAGAGGTGGGAGGGAGGGAGGGAGGAGGACAAGGAGGGAGAGAGGTGGGGAGGGAAGAGGACAAGGAGGGAGAGAGGTGGTGAGGGAGGGAGGGAGGAGGACAAGGAGGGAGAGAGGTGGTGAGGGAGGGAGGGAGGAGGACAAGGAGGGAGAGAGGTGGGAGGGAGGGAGGGAGGAGGACAAGGAGGGAGAGAGGTGGGAGGGAGGGAGGGAGGAGGACAAGGAGGGAGAGAGGTGGGGAGGGAGGGAGGGAGGGAGGAGGACAAGGAGGGAGAGAGGTGGGGAGGGAGGGAGGAGGACAAGGAGGGAGAGAGGTGGGGGGAGGGAGGGAGGAGGACAAGGAGGGAGAGAGGTGGGGAGGGAAGGAGGAGGACAAGGAGGGAGAGAGGTGGGGAGGGAGGGAGGAGGAGGGAGGAGGACAAGGAGGGAGAGAGGTGGGAGGGAGGGAGGAGGAGGAGGACAAGGACGGAGAGAGGTGGGGGGAGGGAGGAGGATAGACAGAGGGAGGGAGTGGGAGGAGGAGGAAGAGAGGTGGGGAGGGACGGAGGGAGGAGGAGGGAGGGAGGAGGAGGGAGAGAGGTGGGGAGGGAGGGAGGAGGATAGAGGGAGGGAGGGAGGGAGGGAGGGAGGGAGGGAGGAGGAGGGAGGGAGGGAGGGAGGGAGGGAGGGAGGGAGGAGGATAGAGGGAGGGAGGGAGAGGGAGGAGGAGGAAGAAAGATTTGGGTGAGGGAGGAAAAGGAGGGAGGAAGATAGAGTGAGGGAGGGTGATGGAGAAGGAGAAGGAGAAGGAAGAAGGAGGAAGATAGGTGGTGAGGGAGGGACTGAGGGAGGAGGACAAGGAGGGAGAGAGGTGGTGAGGGAGGGAGGGAGGGAGGAGGACAAGGAGGGAGAGAGGTGGTGAGGGAGGGAGGGAGGAGGACAAGGAGGGGGAGAGGTGGGAGGGAGGAGGGAGGAGGACAAGGAGGGAGAGAGGTGGGGAGGGAGGGAGGGAGGAGGACAAGGAGGGAGAGAGGTGGGAGGGAGGGAGGGAGGAGGACAAGGAGGGAGAGAGGTGGGGAGGGAGGGAGGGAAGAGGACAAGGAGGGAGAGAGGTGGGAGGGAGGGAGGGAAGAGGACAAGGAGGGAGAGAGGTGGTGAGGGAGGGAGGGAGGAGGACAAGGAGGGAGAGAGGTGGGAGGGAGGGAGGGAGGAGGACAAGGAGGGAGAGAGGTGGGAGGGAGGGAGGGAGGAGGACAAGGAGGGAGAGAGGTGGGAGGGAGGGAGGGAGGAGGACAAGGAGGGAGAGAGGTGGGAGGGAGGGAGGGAGGAGGACAAGGAGGGAGAGAGGTGGGAGGGAGGGAGGGAGGAGGACAAGGAGGGAGAGAGGTGGGAGGGAGGGAGGGAGGAGGACAAGGAGGGAGAGAGGTGGGGAGGGAGGGAGGGAGGAGGACAAGGAGGGAGAGAGGTGGGAGGGAGGGAGGGAGGAGGACAAGGAGGGAGAGAGGTGGGAGGGAGGGAGGGAGGAGGACAAGGAGGGAGAGAGGTGGTGAGGGAGGGAGGGAGGAGGACAAGGAGGGAGAGAGGTGGGAGGGAGGGAGGGAGGAGGACAAGGAGGGAGAGAGGTGGGAGGGAGGGAGGGAGGAGGACAAGGAGGGAGAGAGGTGGGAGGGAGGGAGGGAGGAGGACAAGGAGGGAGAGAGGTGGGGAGGGAGGGAGGGAGGAGGACAAGGAGGGAGAGAGGTGGGAGGGAGGGAGGGAGGAGGACAAGGAGGGAGAGAGGTGGGAGGGAGGGAGGGAGGAGGACAAGGAGGGAGAGAGGTGGGGAGGGAGGGAGGGAGGAGGAGGGAGGAGGGAGGGAGGGAGGGAGGGAGGGAGGGAGGAGGAGAGAGGGAGGGAGGGAGAGGGAGGAGGAGGAGAAGATGGGTGAGGGAGGAAAGGAGGGAGGAGATAGAGTGAGGGAGGGTGATGGAGAAGGAGAAGGAGAAGGAGAAGGAGGAAGATAGGTGGTGAGGGAGGGACTGAGGGAGGAGGACAAGGAGGGAGAGAGGTGGGAGGGAGGGAGGGAGGGAGGAGGACAAGGAGGGAGAGAGGTGGTGAGGGAGGGAGGGAGGAGGACAAGGAGGGGGAGAGGTGGGAGGGAGGGAGGGAGGAGGACAAGGAGGGAGAGAGGTGGGGAGGGAGGGAGGGAGGAGGACAAGGAGGGAGAGAGGTGGGAGGGAGGGAGGGAGGAGGACAAGGAGGGAGAGAGGTGGGGAGGGAGGGAGGGAAGAGGACAAGGAGGGAGAGAGGTGGGAGGGAGGGAGGGAGGAGGACAAGGAGGGAGAGAGGTGGTGAGGGAGGGAGGGAGGAGGACAAGGAGGGAGAGAGGTGGTGAGGGAGGGAGGGAGGAGGACAAGGAGGGAGAGAGGTGGGAGGGAGGGAGGGAGGAGGACAAGGAGGGAGAGAGGTGGGGAGGGAGGGAGGGAGGAGGACAAGGAGGGAGAGAGGTGGGAGGGAGGGAGGGAGGAGGACAAGGAGGGAGAGAGGTGGGAGGGAGGGAGGGAGGAGGACAAGGAGGGAGAGAGGTGGGAGGGAGGGAGGGAGGAGGACAAGGAGGGAGAGAGGTGGGAGGGAGGGAGGGAGGAGGACAAGGAGGGAGAGAGGTGGGAGGGAGGGAGGGAGGAGGACAAGGAGGGAGAGAGGTGGGAGGGAGGGAGGGAGGAGGACAAGGAGGGAGAGAGGTGGGGAGGGAGGGAGGGAGGAGGACAAGGAGGGAGAGAGGTGGGAGGGAGGGAGGGAGGAGGACAAGGAGGGAGAGAGGTGGGAGGGAGGGAGGGAGGAGGACAAGGAGGGAGAGAGGTGGGAGGGAGGGAGGGAGGAGGACAAGGAGGGAGAGAGGTGGGGAGGGAGGGAGGGAGGAGGACAAGGAGGGAGAGAGGTGGGAGGGAGGGAGGGAGGAGGACAAGGAGGGAGAGAGGTGGGAGGGAGGGAGGGAGGAGGACAAGGAGGGAGAGAGGTGGGAGGGAGGGAGGGAGGAGGACAAGGAGGGAGAGAGGTGGGGAGGGAGGGAGGGAGGAGGACAAGGAGGGAGAGAGGTGGGAGGGAGGGAGGGAGGAGGACAAGGAGGGAGAGAGGTGGGGAGGGAGGGAGGAGGACAAGGAGGGAGAGAGGTGGGAGGGAGGGAGGGAGGAGGACAAGGAGGGAGAGAGGTGGGAGGGAGGGAGGGAGGAGGACAAGGAGGAGAGAGGTGGGAGGGAGGGAGGGAGGAGGACAAGGAGGGAGAGAGGTGGGGAGGGAGGAGGGAAGAGGACAAGGAGGGAGAGAGGTGGGAGGGAGGGAGGGAGAGGACAAGGAGGGAGAGAGGTGGTGAGGGAGGAGGGAGGAGGACAAGGAGGGAGAGAGGTGGTGAGGGAGGGAGGGAGGAGGACAAGGAGGGAGAGAGGTGGGAGGGAGGGAGGGAGGAGGACAAGGAGGGAGAGAGGTGGTGAGGGAGGGAGGGAGGAGGACAAGGAGGGAGAGAGGTGGGAGGGAGGGAGGGAGGAGGACAAGGAGGGGAGAGGTGGGAGGGAGGGAGGGAGGAGGACAAGGAGGGAGAGAGGTGGGGAGGGAGGGAGGGAGGAGGACAAGGAGGGAGAGAGGTGGAGGGAGGGAGGGAGGGAGGAGGACAAGGAGGGAGAGAGGTGGGGAGGGAAGAGGACAAGGAGGGAGAGAGGTGGTGAGGGAGGGAGGGAGGAGGACAAGGAGGGAGAGAGGTGGTGAGGGAGGGAGGGAGGAGGACAAGGAGGGAGAGAGGTGGGAGGGAGGGAGGGAGGAGGACAAGGAGGGAGAGAGGTGGGAGGGAGGGAGGGAGGAGGACAAGGAGGGAGAGAGGTGGGGAGGGGGAGGGAGGGAGGAGGACAAGGAGGGAGAGAGGTGGGGAGGGAGGGAGGAGGACAAGGAGGGAGAGAGGTGGGGGGAGGGAGGGAGGAGGACAAGGAGGGAGAGAGGTGGGGAGGGAAGGAGGAGGACAAGGAGGGAGAGAGGTGGGGAGGGAGGGAGGAGGAGGGAGGAGGACAAGGAGGGAGAGAGGTGGGAGGGAGGAGGAGGGAGGAGGACAAGGAGGGAGAGAGGTGGGGGGAGGGAGGAGGATAGACAGAGGGAGGGAGTGGGAGGAGGAGGAAGAGAGGTGGGGAGGGACGGAGGGAGGAGGAGGGAGGGAGGAGGAGGGAGAGAGGTGGGGAGGGAGGGAGGAGGATAGAGGGAGGGAGGGAGGGAGGGAGGGAGGGAGGGAGGGAGGGAGGGAGGGAGGGAGGGAGGGAGGGAGGGAGGGAGGGAGGGAGGGAGGGAGGAGGATAGAGGGAGGGAGGGAGAGGGAGGAGGAGGAGAAGATTGGGTGAGGGAGGAAAAGGAGGGAGGAAGATAGAGTGAGGGAGGGTGAGGAGAGGAGAAGGAGAAGGAAGAAGGAGGAAGATAGGTGGTGAGGGAGGGACGAGGGAGGAGGACAAGGAGGGAGAGAGGTGGGGAGGGAGGGAGGGAGGAGGACAAGGAGGGAGAGAGGTGGTGAGGGAGGGAGGGAGGAGGACAAGGAGGGGGAGAGGTGGGAGGGAGGGAGGGAGGAGGACAAGGAGGGAGAGAGGTGGGGAGGGAGGGAGGGAGGAGGACAAGGAGGGAGAGAGGTGGGAGGGAGGGAGGGAGGAGGACAAGGAGGGAGAGAGGTGGGGAGGGAGGGAGGGAAGAGGACAAGGAGGGAGAGAGGTGGGAGGGAGGGAGGGAAGAGGACAAGGAGGGAGAGAGGTGGTGAGGGAGGGAGGGAGGAGGACAAGGAGGGAGAGAGGTGGTGAGGGAGGGAGGGAGGAGGACAAGGAGGGAGAGAGGTGGGGAGGGAGGGAGGGAGGAGGACAAGGAGGGAGAGAGGTGGTGAGGGAGGGAGGGAGGAGGACAAGGAGGGAGAGAGGTGGGAGGGAGGGAGGGAGGAGGACAAGGAGGGGGAGAGGTGGGAGGGAGGGAGGGAGGAGGACAAGGAGGGAGAGAGGTGGGGAGGGAGGGAGGGAGGAGGACAAGGAGGGAGAGAGGTGGGAGGGAGGGAGGGAGGAGGACAAGGAGGGAGAGAGGTGGGGAGGGAAGAGGACAAGGAGGGAGAGAGGTGGTGAGGGAGGGAGGGAGGAGGACAAGGAGGGAGAGAGGTGGGGAGGGAGGGAGGGAGGAGGACAAGGAGGGAGAGAGGTGGGAGGGAGGGAGGGAGGAGGACAAGGAGGGAGAGAGGTGGGGAGGGAGGGAGGGAAGAGGACAAGGAGGGAGAGAGGTGGGAGGGAGGGAGGGAAGAGGACAAGGAGGGAGAGAGGTGGTGAGGGAGGGAGGGAGGAGGACAAGGAGGGAGAGAGGTGGTGAGGGAGGGAGGGAGGAGGACAAGGAGGGAGAGAGGTGGGGAGGGAGGGAGGGAGGAGGACAAGGAGGGAGAGAGGTGGTGAGGGAGGGAGGGAGGAGGACAAGGAGGGAGAGAGGTGGGAGGGAGGGAGGGAGGAGGACAAGGAGGGGGAGAGGTGGGAGGGAGGGAGGAGGACAAGGAGGGAGAGAGGTGGGGAGGGAGGGAGGGAGGAGGACAAGGAGGGAGAGAGGTGGGAGGGAGGGAGGGAGGGAGGAGGACAAGGAGGGAGAGAGGTGGGGAGGGAAGAGGACAAGGAGGGAGAGAGGTGGTGAGGGAGGGAGGGAGGAGGACAAGGAGGGAGAGAGGTGGTGAGGGAGGGAGGGAGGAGGACAAGGAGGGAGAGAGGTGGGAGGGAGGGAGGGAGGAGGACAAGGAGGGAGAGAGGTGGGAGGGAGGGAGGGAGGAGGACAAGGAGGGAGAGAGGTGGGGAGGGGGGAGGGAGGGAGGAGGACAAGGAGGGAGAGAGGTGGGGAGGGAGGGAGGAGGACAAGGAGGGAGAGAGGTGGGGGGAGGGAGGGAGGAGGACAAGGAGGGAGAGAGGTGGGGAGGGAAGGAGGAGGACAAGGAGGGAGAGAGGTGGGGAGGGAGGGAGGAGGAGGGAGGAGGACAAGGAGGGAGAGAGGTGGGAGGGAGGGAGGAGGGAGGAGGACAAGGAGGGAGAGAGGTGGGGGGGAGGGAGGAGGATAGACAGAGGGAGGGAGTGGGAGGAGGAGGAAGAGAGGTGGGGAGGGACGGAGGGAGGAGGAGGGAGGGAGGAGGAGGGAGAGAGGTGGGGAGGGAGGGAGGGAGGAGGGAGGGAGGGAGGGAGGGAGGGAGGAGGGAGGGAGGGAGGGAGGGAGGGAGGGAGGGAGGGAGGAGGATAGAGGGAGGGAGGGAGAGGGAGGAGGAGGAAGAAAGATTTGGGTGAGGGAGGAAAAGGAGGGAGGAAGATAGAGTGAGGGAGGGTGATGGAGAAGGAGAAGGAGAAGGAAGAAGGAGGAAGATAGGTGGTGAGGGAGGGACTGAGGGAGGAGGAGATGGACGGAGGAGGAGAAAGAGGAAGAGAAGTGGGGAGGGAGGGAGGGAGGGAGGAGGAGAAAGATGAAGAGAAGTGGGGAGGGAGGGAGGGATGGAGGAGGATAGAGGGAGGGAGGAGGAGGGAGAGAGGTGGGGAGAGAAGAGAAGGTGAGAGAGAAGTGGGGAGGGAGGGAGGGAGGGTGGTAGGAGGAGGAGGGAGGGAGGGAGGAGGATAGAGGGAGGAGGAGGAGGGAGAGAGGTGGTGAGGGAGAGAGGGAGGGAGGAGGATAGAGGGAGGAAGGAGGAGGGAAAGAGGTGGGGAGAGAAGAGAAGGAGAGAGAGAAGTGGGGAGGGAGGGAGGGAGGAGGACCCAACGCTAACCCAAACGAAGGCTAACCCAGCGTGTCCATCTCCTCACCATGGGGGGAGGAGATGAGGAGTGAGAGGGAGGGCAGGGGGAGGGGAGGGAAGGGGGGAGGCTTTATGGTTTGTTCTTGTTGTGCCTTCAAAGTGTTCAAATAGTTATATTATCAGTATTTTCACAGATGAATCTGTTATATTTGTGTGTATTTTTCTCTGGCAAGTTTCCAGACGGGGGCGGGGCCACGATATGACGTCATGTTTAAGACAGCAGAAGTTACCTTTAAGTCAGAAGCCAGGCAGCACGAGGTGGAGGCAGCTCCTCTCTTTGTGGAGACTAAGGAAACAAGCCTTATAAACTAAACGGTGGACAGCGTTATAAGGTGAGTAGTGAGTGTTGACCAAGGGGTTAAAGAGTATGTCTCTAAACTTGTTATGCACCAGGGAGCCGGTTCCAACTGGAACACTTTGGTGATTTATTTTAAAAGACGTGATGTGTGTGTGTGTGTGTGTGTGTGTGTGTGTGTTTGTGTCTGTGTGTGTGTGTGGTGGTGTCGGATTACGTTCTACACAGAAGCGGTATTTAAGGATCAAACTATATTTATTTAGCCAATGATTATCCTGATACAAAGTTTGCTCAATACTGAATCAATCAACATACAAAACTAACAAACCCCGAGTTGAGATCCCCTCCTTAGTCTCACGCAATGTTATATACGACTGTCATGGCGCCTCCCTCACCAAACTGGTTCATTCTGGAACGTTCCAGTACGCCCGTGCTGTCTCACGTGACTTGGCCTCATGCAGTTCTCAGTAAACCTCTCAATAATTCTCCCTTTGTCAGAACATTCTGGTTATTACATTTCATCACATTCTTAGTTCATTGTCGTGTGTGTGTGTGTGTGTGTGTGTGTGTGTGTAAGACTAATATATACCATGTATATATATATCCAGTACATTGTAACTGTCTGTCTGGTTATTTATCTGTGGGTCTCTGCCTCTCTGTCTGTCTGTCTGTCTGTCTGTCTGTCTGTCTGTCTGTCTGTCTGTCTGTCTGCTCAGCACATCAACCGACTGTTACACACACACAACTGTTGCCTATGGCACATTTGCTCCAATTCTCTGCTGTGTGTGCCTGTGTGTGTGTTTCTGTGTGTGTGTGTGTGTGTGTGTGTGTGCCTGCATGTTTCTGTGTGCGTGTGTGTGTGTATATGTGTGTGTGTGTGTGTGTGTGTGTGTGTGTCCCACTACAATTTTCACCACAGATAATCAGTTTGATTTCAGCTACAAATTATATTATTTAAACTATTATTATTTATACCAATTGTTCTGTTTACTGTTCCTACCAACTCTCTCTGGTTGAGCTGCAATGAGAGAGAGAGGGCGAGAGAGCTTAAAGGGATAGTTCACTAATAAGCTAGGAAAATGTATGTGTAGGTAATTATGTTTTCTACATATTCTGAAAATATGGTCGATTTCGACTTCATCTACTATTTTTTATCATTTTTATTGAAACATTTATCGTAATTGCACTGGACGCCGCCATTTTTACTAGTCATGTGATTGCTATGACGTCATCAGTGCTCCGTTGTACACCTGCTAAATGGCGAGTTATGGAGGTGATTCATCCAGTGAGGAAGAAACCATTGAACTGAACACAGAAAGAGGAGTTCAACCGTAGAGGTTTGAACGAAGGAGGCCCCACAGGGGCAGCAGTAGAGATCGTTATGTTAAACTATATTCTATATAAGTTATAACTATATTCTATATAAGTTATCACTATATTCTACATAAGTTATCACTATATTCTATATAAGTTATAACTATATTCTATATAAGTTATCACTATATTCTACATAAGTTATCACTATATTCTATATAAGTTATCACTACATTTACATTTACATTTAGGGCATTTGGCAGACGCTTTTATCCAAAGCGACTTACAAGGTGTACATTAGTTGAAGCAGACAATAGCATAACACTGGGGTACGCAAACACATAAATACAGCAGTTCACAAGTATTCATATTGACAAGATGAATAACACAATTTCGTACTGCTAGGTCACCTGCTTAAGTAGCTGTGATAAGAGCGTGTTAACAACATTAAGGACATACACTGCTAGCTACCTTGCTAACATATACAACATGCTAAGAGCTATTAATGTCAGGACTTAAGCAAGTTTAGGGGTTTCACAAAGGAGAGTCCAGGTGGACTCTGAACAGGTGGGTCTTGAGTCTCTTGCGGAAGCTGGCGAGGGACTCTGCCGTCCTGACATGATACGGGAGTTCATTCCACCACTGTGGGGCCAGAGCCGTGAAGAGCTGGGTTTTGGACGAGCGATGTTTGGTTGACCTTAGTGAAGGTCGAACAAGTCGCCTGGCAGAAGTTGAGCGGAGCGCTCTGGCTGGGATGTAGGGTTTGACCAACGCCTGGAGGTAGGCCGGGGCAGTTCCATTGACTGCCCTAAAGGTCAGCACCAGAATCTTGAATTTGATGCGAGCATTTACCGGAAGCCAGTGGAGTTCGCGGAAGAGAGGGGTCACGTGGGAGAATTTCGGTAGGTTGAATACCAGGCGTGCTGCTGCGTTCTGGATGCGTTGGAGGGGCTTGGTTGCAGAGGCGGGGAGTCCCGCCAGGAGAGAGTTGCAGTAGTCGAGGCGGGTGATGACGAGCGCTTGGACCAGGATCTGCGCCGCTTCACGTGTGAGGAAGGGCCGGATCCTGCGGATGTTGTAGAGGGCAATTCTGCAAGATCGGGCCACCGCGGTGACGTTGGCATTGCAGGACAGCTGGTCATCTACCACCACACCACGTCTCTTGTTGTGGTTGAGGGGGAGACTTGGGTGTTCTCGATGGTGACCAGTAGGTCCATCTGAGGGCAGTCTTTCCCCGGTATGAAGAGGAGCTCAGTATTGTCAAGGTTGAGCTTCAGGTGGTTGGCGGCTGTCCATCTGCTGATGTCGGCCAGGCATTTCGAGATGCGTGTTGCTATTTGGGTTTCTGAGGGGGGAAAGGAGAGAAACAGTTGAGTGTCATCCGCATAGCAGTGATAGGAGAAGCCATGAGATGCGATTACAGAGCCTAGCGATTTAGTGTAAAGAGAAAACAGAAGGGGTCCCAATACTGAGCCTTGAGGAACTCCGGTGTCCAGGGTGCAGGGTTTGGACAGGGAACCGTTCCATGTGACCTGATAAGTCCGATCTGCAAGGTAGGAGGTGAACCAGGATAACGCAGTTCCAGCGATTCCAAGCTCGGCGAGAGTGGAGAGGAGGATCTGGTGGTTCACTGTGTCGAACGCCGCAGACAGGTCGAGAAGGATCAGTACCGATGAGAGGGACGAGCTTCTGGCATCACGAAGAGACTCTGTCACTGCGAGCAGTGCCGTCTCCGTGGAGTGCGCAGCCTTGAAGCCTGACTGGTGAGGGTCGAGGAGGTTGTTCTGGGAGAGATAGGAAGAAAGTTGTGAGGAGACAGCCCGTTCAAGGGTTTTGGACAGGAATGATAGGAAAGATACCGGTCTGTAGTTTTGGACATCAGTGATGTCTAGGGATGGTTTCTTGAGGAGCGGCTTGATTCTGGCAGTCTTGAAGGCTGCCGGAAACAGGCCTGCCTCAAGGGAGATGTTGATTTGGGATGTAAGGAAGGGAAGGATATCGCCCGAGATGTCCTGGAGAAGAGAGGAAGGGATTGGGTCGAGGGGGCAGGTGGTAGGGTGGTTAGATGTCACCAGTTTGTTAACTTCATCGGGGGAGAGGGGGTTGAAACAGGTAAGGTTAATGGGGGTGGGAGAGGAGGGAGGGAGGAAAGCGGTGGGGGTGAAGGAGGAGGTAATGTCGTTCACCTTCTTCGTAAAGAAGGTGACAAAGTCATCAGCTGAGAGGGAGGAGGGAGGGGGAGGGGAGGGGGGGTTGAGGAGGGAAGAGAACATGGAGAAAAGTTTCCTTGGGTTAGAGGCAGAAGAGTTTATTTTTGTACGGTAGAAGGCAGATTTAGCAGCCGATACCGTGGAGGTGAAGCCAGCGAGGAGACGGAGGTAGTGAGCGAGGTCATCAGAGGAGTCCGATTTCCTCCATTTTCTCTCGGCCGCCCGTAGCTCTGCTCTACAAGCCCGCAGAGGTTCGGACAGCCAAGGAGGTGGAGGAGAGGCTCGTGCTGGTCTGGAGGTGAGAGGACAGAGAGAGTCGAAGGAGGAGGAGAGAGAGGAAGTCAGAGTGGAGGAGGCTTCCTCCACCGACAAGAGAGAGAATTGTTGGGGGGACGGTAGTGAGGATAGGACAGATGCGGAGAAAGAAGAGGGAGAGAGAGACACTATATTCTATATAAGTTATAACTATATATATACTATTTTATCAGACAGCTTCATACAAAGATACTGACAGTTAATACATGTGATTAAGGAGCAGGTAGGGATCAGAGGTCATTAAGGAGCAGATAGGGGTCAGAGGTCATTAAGGAGCAGGTAGGGGTCAGAGTTCATTAAGGAGCAGGTAGGGGTCAGGGGTCATTAAGGAGCAGGTAGGGGTTAGGGGTCATGAAGGAGCAGATAGGGCTGAAAGGTCATTAAGGGCAGGTAGGGGTCAGAGGTCAATAAGGAGCAGGTAGGGGTTAGGGGTCTTTAAGGAGCAGGTAGGGGTTAGTGGTCATTCAGGAGCAGGTAGAGGTCAGAGGTAAATAAGGATTTTTACCTCACTAACCCCAAACCCTGCTTACTCAGGGTTAACCTGAAGTGACTCACTTACCCCACATTCTGCTTGGTAGTATAGTCCTCAGGGTTAACCTGAAGTGACTCACTAACCCCCCATCCTGCTTGGTAGTATAGTCCTCAAGGTTAACCTGAAGTGACTCACTAACCCCACATCCTGCTTGGTAGTATAGTCCTCAGGGTTAACCTGAAGTGACTCACTAACCCCACATCCTGCTTGGTAGTATAGTCCTCAGGGTTAACCTGAAGTGACTCACTAACCCCACATCCTGCTTGGTAGTATAGTCCTCAGGGTTAACCTGAAGTGACTCACTAACCCCACATCCTGCTTGGTAGTATAGTCCTCAGGGAAGCAGCATGTGAGGCTCACAGCAGGAGTCACCGTGATAACTGAACTGAGATCAGTCTCAGCTTGGTATCTGAAACTGAAGATTCTGCTATTCCCTGAATTCTGTCTTAACATCTCCGGTTAACCTGCAAATCCAGCTTCTTGAAATCGGCTGGGGTCTCCGGTCTACTATGAATGAGGAGCGAGAGGAGGGGGATCCGACCTCTAAAAGCTCTCTGTCTGGGGAACATGGCCGCCAGAGCAGAGTTAACAGGTGAGAAGAGGATCTCTAAGTGTCTGTGACTGTGGTCCATCTTAGAGATCAGCAGTGATGTATCAGGACACCATCGTTAGTGTCAGTAAAAGCTGTGTGTGTGTTGTGTTGAAGCCCAGAGCAGACGGAGAGAGCAGACTCCCCTGGACCCAGCTGTGTCTCCATGAAGAGTGACCGGTCTATGGGTCTACCTGATCACTTTAAAGATGAGAATCAGTCTATTGAGAAGAGGTGAGGGTTGATCAGATTATAACAATTCAGCATCTATTGAACATCCGTAAATCATGGCTCTTGTTCTTCTAGAAGGATACAGGAGAGAGCAGACTCCCTTGGACCCAGCTGTGTCTCCATGATGAGTGACCGGTCTATGGATATACCTAATTCCTTTAAAGATGGGAATCAGTCTATTGAGAAGAGGTGAGGAGTCATCTGAGATTATTAATATACAGTATATATTGAACAACCATAGATAGAGAGGAGAGGGAGGAGTTTCAAACAGGTGATGAAAACTGACCACTTGGTTTCTACCAGACTCTGCTAATACTGATGTTTTGACTTCAGGAGAAATAATACAATCATACGTTTGTGTGTGTATGTGTGTGTGTGTGTGTGTGTGTGTGTGTGTGTGTGTGTTCTCCACAGTCGACACCAGGAGAGGTCAAAGGTTACCAGTGCTGGGTCTGTACAGCAGCATCAAACAGAGCTGATCAAGGTGTGTAAAAGTCCAACAAGACATTAGCCTTCAGCTCTACATGAACATTAAAAAGCATCTCTTGTGGTGCTCAGAGTCTCCAGGCTTCCCTCTTTAGACCAGACGTGAATCAAGGACAGATGGTTCTGATGTCCTCAGCTCACAGGAAAGTTCTCATTCATGTTCTGTTCCAGAGGGCTGAGGAGAACGCACACGCTTTTCTAGACCAGGAGCTGAAGAAGCTCTGGAGGGTTCTCTTCCCACATGACCCACAAGGCTCAGCGAGTCAGAGGGAGGAGGATGATGAGGAGGAGGAGGAGGAGGAGGAGGAGGATGGGAAGAACGAGGAGCAGAGGAGGCGCGCCATAGAGGGAGTGACAGACATCACACTGCTCTGCCTTCTGGAGATGAACCAGGAGGAACTGGCCCACACACTGAGGAGTGGTAAGAGACTCTTATTTAGAAAACATAGAAGAGACTCTTATTTAGAAAACATAGAAGAGACTCTTATTTAGAAAACATAGAAGAGACTCTTATTTAGAAAACATAGAAGAGACTCTTATTTAGAAAACATAGAAGAGACTATTATTTAGAAAACATAGAAGAGACTCTTATTTAGAAAACATAGAAGAGGCTATTATTTAGAAAACATAGAAGAGACTCTTATTTAGAAAACATAGAAGAGACTCATATTTAGAAAACATAGAAGAGACTCTTATTTAGAAAACATAAAAGAGACTCTTATTTAGAAAACATAGAAGAGACTCATATTTAGAAAACATAGAAGAGACTCTTATTTAGAAAACATAGAAGATACTCTTATTTAGAATACATAGAAGAGACTCTTATTTAGAAAACATAGAGTCTTTTTTTGTAAAACAGAAGAGACTCAAACAGAGACTTGTTTAAAATATTTCTACATTTCTATCTTTTCCAGATAAATCTCCTCTTGGAGGTCAAATGGTTTGATCCAGATGTGTAGGGTTAATGTGAGGCTTTCAGGTTGAGTGGTTTAATCCAAGGGCAGATATGTAGGGTTATTGTAGGGGATTTCAGCTTTAGTGGTTTAATCCAGATATTTAGGGTTATTGTTATATATAATATATATTATATATTATATAATATATAATATAGGTCTATTAGGTTAAAGAATGTAACACAACATATTGTCACGAGTGGGATTGTTCGGTGGGAGCCAGAACGCATACCAAGACAGTGGAGCTATTACATAAAGCTTTATTTAAAGCACAACACAACTCAAACACAACACAAGAGAGTGATCAGGGACAGTCCAGGGGTCTGGGTACCGGGAGGTCGATCCGCGGAGTACCGGCAGGTAGTAGACCGGCGAGTAGTCCGGGACGGGAGAGGAGTCTGGGTTCCCGGGAGGTCGGAGTAGCGACAGGTACCAGACAGGCCGATGGTCAGGGACGAGCGAGAAGTCTAGATACCGGGAGGTCGGAATAGTGACAGGTACCAGACATGTAATTATAATTACCGGGGAGCTTGTATAGACCAGAGTAACGCGAGACAGGCGGGTGACATGGGATAGGTAAAGGATCTGGATCTCCGGGACATCAGCGTGGCGATTCCGTCCAGAATGTATGGTGTAACATGAACAACGTATGACGTGCAGCAAGACGTACAACCTAACATTAGGGTAACGGGAAGCCAGGGTATATATACCCCAGGTGAGGGGATTAGCAATCAGCCACGGCAATTGCCGACAGGTGTGTGTGTGCGCCGCCAGCACACACCCCCTGTCAACCACCGTAACACTTGTTGACAGGCGTGTGTGTACGCCGCCAGCGCACGTGGCTTGGCCATGCCCCCTGTCAACCACCGTAACCGTGACACATATTGCAGATCAACAGCCTGTTAACATACCTGGAGAGATGCAACACTATCTTGTTATATCAGCATATCAAGTCAGTAATAGTAATAGTATAGTAATAGTTAAATATAATGTATTATAGTACTGGCATTACACCAATCATATTGTTGTGTCAATATCATGTATAAGACCTGTCTTTTGGGTTCTCTAATTTAGGAACTGCTGCAGTCGAGTGCCAACATAACATCAAGTCTCATCTGATGCAGAAGTTCAGGCATGTGTTTGAGGGAATCGCTAAAGCAGGACAGTCAACAGATCTGAATGACTTCTACACAGAGCTCTTCATCACAGAGGGAGTCAGTGGAGAGGTCAACAAGGAACATGAGGTCAGACTGATTGAAACAACTTCCAGGAAATCAGCCAAGGAGGAAACAACAATCAAACTTGAAGACATCTTTAAACCCTTACCTGGACAAGATCAACCAAGCAGAACCATAATGACAACTGGAGTGGCGGGCATTGGTAAAACCGTCTTAACACACAAGTTCACTCTGGACTGGGCTGAAGGCAAAGCCAACCATGACATCCACTTCACGCTTCCCTTCACGTTCAGAGAGCTGAATTTACTGAAAGAGAAAGAGTTTAGCTTGATGGAACTTCTTCATCACTTCTTTATTCAAACCAAAGGAATCCGCAGATACGACTGGTTCCAAGTGGTCTTCATCTTGGACGGTCTTGATGAGTGTCGACTGCCTCTGGACTTCCAGAACAATCCGATCTGGACCGATGTCACAAAGTCGACCTCGGTGGACGTGCTGCTGACAAACCTCATCAGGGGCGACCTGCTTCCCTCCGCTCGCATCTGGATAACCACACGCCCTGCGGCAGCCAATCAGATCCCTGCTGAGTGTGTTGGCATGGTGACAGAGGTGAGAGGGTTCACCGACCCACAGAAGGAGGAGTACTTCAGGAAGAGATTCAGAGAGGAGAATCTGGCCAGCACCATCATCTCCCACATCAAGATATCACAAAGCCTCCACATCATGTGTCACATCCCAGTCTTCTGTTGGATCAGTGCTACAGTTCTGGAGGACTACTTCAAAACAACCCAGACAGGAGAAGAGATGCCCCACACCGTGACTCAGATGTACATCCACTTCCTGAGGGTTCAGTCCATACAGGGGGACAGGAAGTACCATGGGAGAGCTGAAAGAGATGCAGTCTGGAGTTCAGAGAGCAGGAAGATCATTGTTGCTCTGGGAAAACTGGCTTTTAACCAGCTGGAGAAAGGTAACCTGATCTTCTACGAGGCAGACCTGGCAGAGTGTGACATGGATATCAGAGAAGCCTCAGTGTACTCAGGAGTGTTCACCCAGATCTTTAAAGAGGAGTGTGGGCTGTACCAGGACAAGGTGTTCTGCTTTGTCCATCTGAGCATCCAGGAGTTTCTGGCTGCTCTTTATGTCTTCCTGTCCTTCATCAACACTGGTGTCAATCTGCTCTCAGAAGAACAACCCAAAACAGCTGTCCAACTCCTCTACCAGAGGGCTGTGGACAAGGCCCTACAGAGTGAGAACGGACACCTGGACTTGTTCCTCCGCTTCCTCCTAGGCCTCTCTCTGGAGACCAATCAGATTCTCCTGCAAGGTCTGCTGAGACAGAGAGGAAGTAGCTCACGGATCAATAAGAAAACAGTGTCTTACATCAAGAAGAAGATAAGTGGAGATCTCTCTACAGAGAGAAGCATCAATCTGTTCCACTGTCTGCATGAGCTGAACGACCGTTCTCTGGTGGAGGAGATCCAACAGTACCTGACATCAGGAAGTCTCACCACAGAAGATCTCTCTCCTGCTCAGTGGTCAGCTCTGGTCTTCATCCTACTGTCATCAGAAGAGGAGCTGGACGTGTTTGACCTGAAGAAATACTCTGCTTCAGAGGAGGGTCTTCTGAGGCTGCTGCCAGTGGTCAAAGCCTCCAAAACATCTCTGTAGGTTCATTAATAACATGTATTACAATACACAATTTACATTATACTAGAATATGAAAGTTATAATAATATACAAAACATCTCTGTAGGTTCACTCATAACATGTATTATAATACACAATATACATTATACTAGAATATGAAAGTTATAATAATGTACAAAACATCTCTGTTGTTTTACTGTTGTTTTAAAGTATTATAATACACAATATACATAATACCAGAATATGAAGTTATAATATTATACAATACATCTCTGAAAGTTCACGAATAGCATGTATTTAAAGCCACAATATACATAATACTAGAATATGAAAGTTATAATAAAATACAAAACATGTATTACAATACAAAAAACATTATATTAGAATATTAAAGTCATAGATATAGACAAAACATACAAAAAAAAAAAAATCTTACCTACAGCGCAGTGTGCGAAATACGGGGGGGTCCGGGGGAGCTCGACCCCCCCGATTAACACCTGAGCCCCCCTGAAAGCCTCAACAGCAAAATTTAGGGGGGGTCTGAAATTATAATATTTTTTTGGCACTTGCAATGGTCACTAAAATGTTTTTAAGCTTACTATGTCCAGTATTCATAATTCAAAACATTTATTCACAAATATCTTCTATTTTGGCTGTCAAAAGCAGAGCCAGCCGCGTGACGCGGGTACGCTGCGTGACGCGGACACAAATTATGCAAATTAGCCACGCGCGGAAAAGAGGAGAGAAAGTGTCTAAAATGTCCAAGAGAAAGCTAAACCAAAGTGTTTCACTCGCGCACTTTGGGTTCACATCCAAAAAGATGCAAAACAGCTACGAAAGAAGATATACAAACACAGGGACAGCCAGGCCCACGCGAGGTCAGTGGAAATAGTACAGATGAAAGACAAAGAAACCCTCCCAAACTGTTTCATTGATGTACAGTCCGATTTACGTAAGATGTGATGTCAGTGGTAAGGGGGATGTAGATAATGTTTTCCTGGATATAGTGGAACTTACAGATGGGGTCGATGCTGAATCAATTTATAACTCGATGATGGCGAGTCTATATAAAGCTGGAATGGATGATGACTTTTTGAAGACGCACCTAATAAGCATAGCCACCGATGGGGCTGCAGTGCTCACGGGAAAAGCCAGTGGGCTTGTCGTCAGACTCAAAAACAATTTTCCGAACGTGCAGTCTGTACACTGCCTGGCGCACAGACTAGAACTGTCAGTCAAAGATGCGTCTGCTGAGTGCGAAAGAGGCTTTTCCGCCGTGAATAACACCGACAACCAGAGCCGCAACAGGTTGCGCGAGGAGAGCCTGTCTTCGCTTCTGTTTGTGGACCTAAACGGACCCCCTTTGGACAAGTTCCACCCAGTGCCGTTTGTGAAAAGCTGGATTAAAGCAGGACATCGTCTCTCTTCTTCTTGGAAACCAGGACGGCAACGAGAAGAAGTCGAGCCAAGGCATCTTTGGTCTATTCTCACTTAAGGTAAAAGACCATTTTTTCGCTCTTTGCTGTGCATAAGATGAGCGTGGGCGTATGTCCTGTGTGGATTCCGGGGTTAAGAAGAATAGCATAATTAGCCTTGGCGTTCAAGTTGGTGTGTGTGTGTGTGTGGGTGTGTGCAGGCCTGCCCCTCCCTAGACGCAGATCACGCAGACTCTGTGTGTGTGTGTGTGTGTGTGTGTGTGTGTGTGTGTGTGTGTGTGTGTGTGTGTGTGTCTGAGACCAGCTCTGCTCCCATTTCCTCGCATAGAATCGAAAACAGATGGCTCTTTTTAACGGTCGTATTCATTCATATGAACGTTAGAATATATAATTATTTTACTGCGCCCCGGTTGAGAAACGCTGCTACTACTGATTGTCTTGGATTGCATCCATGAAATATTGTATAGGCCTACTGCATATTGACAAATCTTCGACCGGTATGTTGCGCAATAAACGGGAGATGGGGACCCCCCCGATTATTGACGGGTATTTCGCACACTGGATAGAGGGCTTCACCAGTCTGCATTATATCACTATAGCTATATATATATATATATAAGCTATACATGTTATCTTGTATATTAACCTAGCAATCAGGAGTACTTGAGAAATGTGTTCTATTGTAACTACACTAGGGCCACCCTGTGTGTGTGTATACACATGACCGTTTGAACCTGTTTAGTTAGTTAGAGTTAGTTGTTTTAATATGGTATATTGTTCAGTTGTCTGTTAGAGTGTCTTGAGGATAGCTAGACTAGTCCGTTGTTCTTACTGACACCGTACCATCCGTGGACTGTACTGTACAGCCAGCGCTTGGTACGCTTACTTCTTTTGACAAATGTACATATTGTAAGTGGGCAGCGGCGGCGTGGAGGGGAGGGATTCTTCATAGATATATTACATTTGATTAGATTTGATATATATTTTATTGATTGAAACACTTTTCGGTGGCGGCTTTGTATATATATACAGTATATATATATATATATATATATATATATATACAGTATATATATATATATACTGTATATATAACCCTCCCTAGGAAGAGTTCTGGTGACAGCCCAGGCTTGCGTACCAGCGGAAATCTCAACTGACTGAATTTAAAATCAGGTTGTTTTTTTTGTGCTGATCATAATTTATTCACGTTTATGCTCCTCAGAATGTGTTTCCGGTTGCTCTTCTCTGTCTCTGTTGACCCTTTAACGATACGCCAACTCCTCCAACTCCTCCACTTACAAACTGCTTTGAGATATTTTGAGGTTGTTTTATTTTCATGCGCAAATTGAAAAATGTAAGAGCCTCTTTCACTTTTCTTTTTACCGAAGCCACCGAGCAAACTCTTGAGTTTCAACCCGAAGTGGAGGGTGGAGGCTGGGGGTGGAGGCTGGGGGTGGAGGCTGGAGGTGTCGGCTCGATGCCGGGTGGTGTAAGGGTGGGGGATGGAGGCTTGGGGGCAGAGGGTGGAGGTTGGGGGGTGGAGGCTGGGGGTGTGGGCTCGATGCTGGGTGATGTAGGGTGGGGGATGGAGAATGTAGGGTGGGTGGTGGAGGCTTGGGTGCGGAGGGTGGAGGCTGGGGGGTGGAGGCTAGGTGGTGGAGGGTGAAAGCTGGGTGGCGGAGGGTGGAGGCTGAAGGCTGGGTGGTGGAGGCTGGGGGTAGAGGCTGAAGGCTGGGTGGAGGCTAGGTGGTGGAGGCTAGGGGTTGGAGGCGGGAGTCTGGGTGATGGAAGGCAGAGGCCGGGGGGGTGCTGCAAAACCTACAACTCGGCGATGGAGGTGACTCCACCATAAAACTCCTCCACCCCCTCCCCTGCCCCCACCTGTCTGTCTGTCTGTCTATCTATCTATCTATCTATCTATCTATCTATCTATCTATCTATCTATCTATCTATCTATCTATCTATCTATCTATCTATCTATCTATCTATCTATCTATCTATCTGTCTGTCTGTCTGTCTGTCTGTCTGTCTGTCGGTCTGTCTGTCTGTCTGTCTGTCTGTCTGTCTGTCTGCGTGCTTGATTCTTCCACGTGCGGTCGGGAACCGCACACGTGCCATGCATATTTATTGTTTATTGAAGAACACACACTCACACACACACACAGTGTGTGTGTTCATTTGCTAGTCATTTGCTGCACCGATGGCCCATTAAAAAGATGGAGCAGCCCGGCCACAAGGCACGCTGACCTGCACTCCTGGGAACACACACACACACACACACACACACACACACACACACACACACACACACTCACTATCACGCACACTATCACACACACACACACATACACACTATCACACACACACACACACTATCAAACACACACACACACTATCACACACACACACACACACTATCACACACACACATACACACACACACACACACACACACACACACACACACACACACACACACACACACTATCACGCACACTATCACACACACACACATACACACTATCACACACACACACACACACACACACACACACACACACACACACACACTATCAAACACACACACACACTATCACACACACACACACACACACACACACTATCACACACACACACACACACACACTATCACACACACACACACGCACACACGCGCACACACACACACACACACACACACACACACACACACACACACACACACACACTGGAGGCTGGAGGCTGGAGGCTGGGTGGTGGATACTGGGTGGTGGAGGCGGGAGCATGGGTGCTGGAGGCTGGGTGGTGGAGGCTGGGGGGGTGAATGGTGGAGGCTGGGTGGTGGAGGCTGGGGGGGTGAATGGTGGAGGCTGGGTGGTGGAGGCTGGGGGGGTTAATGGTGGAGGCTGGGTGAATGGTGGAGGCTGGGTGGTTGAAGGTGGAGGATGGATGGTGGAGACTGGTTGGTGGAGGATGGAGGCTGAGTGGTGGAGGCTGGAAGGTGGAGGCTGGGTGGGTGGGGGATAGTGGAGGCTGGGAGTTCAGGGTGGAGGCTGGTTGCTGGAGGCTAGAAGATTGAGGCTGAGTGGTGGAGGCTGGGTGGGGGAGGTTGGAGGGGGAGGGTAAAAATGACGAGACGAGCCGATGATCACCCAATCACAGATAGGATGGCAGAGAGACTGAAGGGGGAGAGACGGGGGAGGGTATGAGGAGAGGGATGGGGGAGAGGAGAGACGAAGGGAGAGATATTTGTTAAAAATGTTATTGTTTCATTTATTGTATATTGTGTTTTCTTTTTATTTGGACATATTGACTATCATTTATTAATTCTGAGTATTATGTACTTCACGTAATTTGTATGTTTACAAATTGATCAAACCCAGGTAATGTTTTTAAGGGAACCCAGGTGGTGTTTTTGGGAACCCAGGTGGTGTTTTTAAGGGAACCCAGGTGGGGGTTTTGGGAACCCAGGTGGTGTTTTAATGGAACCCAGGTGGTGTTTTTATGGGAACCAAGGTGTTATTTCTGGGAACCCAGGTGGTGTTTTTGGGAACCCAGGTGGTGTTTCAGGAACCCGTGTGCTGTTTTTGGAAACCCAGGGGGTGTTTTGGGAATCCAGGTGGTGTTTTTGGGAACCCAAGTGGTGTTTTTAAGGGAACCCAGGTGGGGGTTTTGGGAACCCAGGTGGTGTTTTAATGGAACCCAGGTTGTGTTTTTAAGGGAAACAAGGTGTTGCCCTAAATGTTGTTTTGGGGAACCTAGGTGGTGTTTTTTTGGGAACCCAGGTGGTGTTTTTAAGGGAACCCCGGTGGGGGTTTTGGGAACCCAGGTGGTGTTTCAGGAACCCATGTGCTGGGTTTTTTTTGTTAGATATACCTAGGTTGTTAGGTAGGTAGTTAGATATACCTAGGTTGGTAGGTAGGTAGTTAGATATATCTAGGTTGGTAGGTAGGTTGTTAGACATACCTAGGTTGGTAGGTAGGTAGTTAGATATACCTAGGTTGGTAGGTAGGTAGTTAGATATATCTAGGTTGGTAGGTAGGTTGTTAGATATACCTAGGTTGGTAGGTAGGTAATTAGATATACCTAGGTAGATAGATAGGTAGGTATATTTTTAAGGGAACCCAGGTAGTGTTTTTGGGAACCCAGACGGTGTTTTTTGGGAACCCAGATTGTGTTTTTTGGGCAACCCTTGTGGTGTTTTTGGGAACCCATGTGGTGTTTTTAGGAACCCCGGTTGGGTTTTAGGGAACCCAGGTGGTGTTTATGGGAACCCAGATGGTGTTTTTTGGAACACAGGTTGTGTTTTTAAGGGAACCCAGGTGGAGTTTTTGGGAACCCATGTGTGTTTTTGGGAACCCAAGGGGTGTTTTTGGGAACCCAGATGGTGTTTTTTTGGGAAACCAGGTGGTGTTTTTAAGGGAACCCAGGTGGAGTTTTTGGGAACCCAGACTGTGTTTTTTGGGAACCCAGATTGTGTTTTTTGGTCAACCCAGGTGGTGTTTTTGGGAAACCAGCTGGGGTTTTTGGGAACCCAGGTTGTGTTTTTAGGAACCCAGGTTGGGTTTTAGGGAACCCAGGTGGTGTTTATGGGAACCCAGATGGTGTTTTTGGGAACACAGGTGGTGTTTTTAAGGGAACCCAGATGGAGTTTTTGGGAACCCATGTGTGTTTTTGGGAACCCAAGGGGTGTTTTGGGGAAGCCAGATGGTGTTTTTTTGGGAACCCAGGTGGTGTTTTTAAGAACACAGGTGGTGTTTCTGGGGAACCCAGGTGGTGTTTTTGGGAACAAAGGTGGGGTTTTTAAGGGAACCCAGGTGGTGTTTTTTAGGAACCCAGATTGTGTTTTTTGGGCAACCCAGATGGTGTTTTGGGGAACCCAGGTGGTGTTTTTAAGGGAACCCAGGTAATGTTTTTTGGGAATATATGTGGTGTTTTTTTGGGAACCCAGGTGGTGTTTTTAGGAGCTATGGTGGTGTTTTTGGGAACACAGATGGGGTTTTTGGGAACCCAGGTGGTGTTTTTAAGGGAAAACAGGTGGGGTTTGGGGAACCCAGCTGGGGGTTAAGGGAACCCAAGTGGTGTTTTTAAGGGAACCCAGGTGTTGTTTTTGTGAACCCAGGTGCTGTTTTTGGAACCCAGGTTGTGTTTTTAATGGAAAACAGAAATCTCTCTCTCTCTCTCTCTCTCTCTCTCTCTCTCTCTCTCTCTCTCTCTCTCTCTCTCTCTCTCTCTCTCTCTCTCTCTCTCTCTCTCTCTCTCTCTCTCTCTCTCTCTCTCTCTCTCTCTCTCTCTCTCTCTCTCGGTTACAGGTTGAAGAATGGAGAACACGATTTGTCTGATTGGCTGATTTCATAATCTCTATATATCTCTTGAGGTTTATTCTTCTGAACCATGTGACATAAAACAGAATCAAATGTTTGTACACTTTTCTGATTTCAATAAAAATGGACAAAACGTCCGTGAATTTTCTGTGGAATTGTCTCTCCAATATGTAATCAGTAGAATAGGTACATTCTCATTTAAATATGTATTCAGTAGAATAGGTACATTCTCATTTAAATATGTATTCAGTAGAATAGGTACATTCTCATTTAAATATGTAATCAGTAGAATAGGTACATTCTCATTTAAATATGTATTCAGTAGAATTGGTACATTCTCATTTAAATATGTAATCAGTAGAATAGGTACATTCTGATTTAAATATGTATTCAGTAGAATATGTACATTCTCATTTAAATATGTAATCAGTAGAATAGGTACATTCTCATTTAAATATGTAATCAGTAGAATAGGTACATTCTCATTTAAATATGTATTCAGTAGAATTGGTACATTCTCATTTAAATATGTAATCAGTAGAATAGGTACATTCTGATTTAAATATGTATTCAGTAGAATATGTACATTCTCATTTAAATATGTAATCAGTAGAATAGGTACATTCTCATTTAAATATGTAATCCGTAGAATAGGTACATTCTCATTTAAATATGTATTCAGTAGAATTGGTACATTCTCATTTAAATATGTAATCAGTAGAATAGGTACATTCTGATTTAAATATGTATTCAGTAGAATAGGTACATTCTCATTTAAATATGTAATCAGTAGAATAGGTACATTCTCATTTAAATATGTAATCAGTAGAATAGGTACATTCTCATTTAAATATGTATTCAGTAGAATTGGTACATTCTCATTTAAATATGTAATCAGTAGAATAGGTACATTCTGATTTAAATATGTATTCAGTAGAATAGGTACATTCTCATTTAAATATGTAATCAGTAGAATAGGTACATTCTCATTTAAACATGTAATCAGTAGAATAGGTACATTCTCATTTAAATATGTATTCAGTAGAATAGGTACATTCTCATTCAAATATGTAATCAGTAGAATAGGTACATTCTCATTTAAATATGTAATCAGTAGAATAGGTACATTCTCATTCAAATATGTAATCAGTAGAATAGGTACATTCTCATTCAAATATGTAATCAGTAGAATAGGTACATTCTCATTTAAATATGTAATCAGTAGAATAGGTACATTCTCAGTACAATATGTAATCAGTAGAATAGGTATATTCTCAGTACAATATGTATTTAGTTGAATTGGTACATTCTCATTTAAATATGTAATCAGTAGAATAGGTACATTCTGATTTAAATATGTATTCAGTAGAATATGTACATTCTCATTTAAATATGTAATCAGTAGAATAGGTACATTCTCATTTAAATATGTAATCAGTAGAATAGGTACATTCTCATTTAAATATGTATTCAGTAGAATTGGTACATTCTCATTTAAATATGTAATCAGTAGAATAGGTACATTCTGATTTAAATATGTATTCAGTAGAATATGTACATTCTCATTTAAATATGTAATCAGTAGAATAGGTACATTCTCATTTAAATATGTAATCCGTAGAATAGGTACATTCTCATTTAAATATGTATTCAGTAGAATTGGTACATTCTCATTTAAATATGTAATCAGTAGAATAGGTACATTCTGATTTAAATATGTATTCAGTAGAATAGGTACATTCTCATTTAAATATGTAATCAGTAGAATAGGTACATTCTCATTTAAATATGTAATCAGTAGAATAGGTACATTCTCATTTAAATATGTATTCAGTAGAATTGGTACATTCTCATTTAAATATGTAATCAGTAGAATAGGTACATTCTGATTTAAATATGTATTCAGTAGAATAGGTACATTCTCATTTAAATATGTAATCAGTAGAATAGGTACATTCTCATTTAAACATGTAATCAGTAGAATTGGTACATTCTCATTTAAATATGTAATCAGTAGAATAGGTACATTCTCATTTAAATATGTATTCAGTAGAATAGGTACATTCTCATTCAAATATGTAATCAGTAGAATAGGTACATTCTCATTTAAATATGTAATCAGTAGAATAGGTACATTCTCATTCAAATATATAATCAGTAGAATAGGTACATTCTCATTCAAATATGTAATCAGTAGAATAGGTACATTCTCATTTAAATATGTAATCAGTAGAATAGGTACATTCTCAGTACAATATGTAATCAGTAGAATAGGTATATTCTCAGTACAATATGTATTTAGTTGAATAGGAAATAGTAGAATAGTACAATTTGTAGTTTTTAGATATACACAGGTAGGTCGTTATATATACCTCGGTAGATAGGTAGGTAGTTAGATATACCTAGGTAGATAGGTAGGTAGTTAGATATACCTAGGTATATAGATAGGTAGGTATATCATCTCTATTAATTCTGTATTCTCTTACTTGATAATAAAGTCTAAATAATATATCCTACAGTAAAGTCATGACAACTATCCACAAAGTGCCACCACAAACTGGACAGTCATCGTTTTATTTTCTGAATAGAGAGTATTCATAGCAGATCAGCCATTTTAGAAATCTCTCCAAAGAGGCCTCTGTCTACAGTAGAGATTAGTCACTAAATAGCCCCATCTACAGGCCACATGTTGTTACTGCAGCCATTGGGTGGACAGATACATTAGACCAGGTGTTTGTATTGGCCCGCAGCCAATTCTAAAAATAGAATGGAATGTGGCCCAGACATGAAACTTGAGCTTGACTGAGTTGTAGTTCTTAGTTTGACCAGTAGGTGGAGCTACTCACTACCTGCAGTCCTAACACAGCTTCGCCATTGAAACCAATGAATCCCGCCACACGGGAAAGCTTTCTCAGACGGTGACTTCGTTAAACAGCGGCTCACTAAAGTCGCTGGAATAATGTGCCCGAAAATCTACAACGTGAGCATGTACATTTTTATTAAAAACGTTAGCTGATGTGTTAACAACCGCAATAAATGATTTGCATAACTAGCTTAAATAAAGCCTACCCTTCCCCTTGTCCTCTTATCTGTCCCTCTTCATACAGGGCTGTGGATGGGGTCTCTCTTCATACAGGGCTGTGGATGGGGTCTCTCTTC
Source organism: Muraenolepis orangiensis (assembly GCA_027704905.1). Lineage (NCBI taxonomy): Eukaryota > Metazoa > Chordata > Actinopteri > Gadiformes > Muraenolepididae > Muraenolepis > Muraenolepis orangiensis. The sequence goes on from JANIIK010001758.1 coordinate 139,415, forward strand.
ATACAGGGCTGTGGATGGGGTCTCTCTTCATACAGGGCTGTGGATGGGGTCCCTCTTCATACAGGGCTGTGGATGGGGTCTCTCTTCATACAGGGCTGTGGATGGGGTCCCTCTTCATACAGGGCTGTGGATGGGGTCTCTCTTCATACAGGGCTGTGGATGGGGTCTCTCTTCATACAGGGCTGTGGATGGGGTCTCTCTTCATACAGGGCTGTGGATGGGGTCTCTCTTCATACAGGGCTGTGGATGGGGTCTCTCTTCATACAGGGCTGTGGATGGGGTCTCTCTTCATACAGGGCTGTGGATGGGGTCCCTCTTCATACAGGGCTGTGGATGGGGTCTCTCTTCATACAGGGCTGTGGATGGGGTCCCTCTTCATACAGGGCTGTGGATGGGGTCTCTCTTCATACAGGGCTGTGGATGGGGTCTCTCTTCATACAGGGCTGTGGATGGGGTCTCTCTTCATACAGGGCTGTGGATGGGGTCTCTCTTCATACAGGGCTGTGGATGGGGTCTCTCTTCATACAGGGCTGTGGATGGGGTCTCTCTTCATACAGGGCTGTGGATGGGGTCTCTCTTCATACAG
>JANIIK010001758.1:145000-169992 GCA_027704905.1 Muraenolepis orangiensis
AAACACTGGGTCTGAGATAATGCTTGTTTGTCTCTCAATAAAGCACACCAGATCAGCCATTCTTATTCTGGTGCTGCGCTGTTCCTGCATCTCACAGGCCTTTGTGCGCCATTTTCCCTTAGCTTATATGGCAACTTCAGAACAATGTTCCTCATGTTGGAACTTGTGTCCAGCTCTTCCATATATTCAAGTTGCTCCATGGCATTGCAGCAACCTCTAAGGTACAATGCAAAGTCCTGTAATGCTCTGGAGTCCTCCGATCTTATGGTTGGCCAGGAGAGGGCCTTCTCTATGTAAGCACAAGAGATCTTATACTCGTTGCCAAAATGTTCTTTGAGCAACTGCCTTGCCTTTCCATAGCCTCTGTTGGGATCCATATGCTGGCAACTTTTGACGAGCTCCTGAGCTTGCCCTTTTGTGTATTGGATTAAGAATTGCAATCGATCTTGGTTATTGTCTGTTTTATTTTCAATTATATGTTCAAATGAATGGATGAATGACTTGTATTGCAAGATATTTCCATCAAAAACTGTAATATTTCCTTTGGGTAAAGAATGTAACCTTTGTTGTTTTACCAGGAGGCTTGTCAACTGGTTTTGGTTCTCAAGGATTTTTACAAGACTATTAGATTCCTGACCTTTGTCTGGTACATGTGAAGAGCCCTGTGTAGAAGGGTTCAGTGGGATGCTCTGCTCAAACTGTGGTTGAGTAGCGCTCCTGGGTTGGGCAGAATATCGCACTTCGTCTGCATTGTGCAAAACAGGGACTTGTACATGGACTCCATCTTTAGGTCGTGTATCCACCTGTATAGTGTCAACAAATGACCTAGACATCCTTTCAGTATTGTCTCAAGGTACGTATTCATTGCATCTGATGTATTCCCATTAACAGCTTCTGCTTTTCTAAAGTAATGTATTTTGGCTGCACTTGCAGTTAATTCAGCTGTATTTTGGCTGCACTTGCAGTTAATTCAGCTAATTCAGCTTTTAATTCAGAACATTATCTTTTCCCTGTGTTCCTTGGTATCAAATTGAGAGCATGATTCCATTACATGACTCCCATTACAGAAAATACATGAATTATTTGTGTTTCTAGGTCTTTGCTCTGACAATTTTACATCTACATTTGTAGCAAAACTACCTTTCGCATGGCTCTTTAATGGAGCTTTGGGTTTCACTTTATAAGTGCTTGAGGAGTCCTGAATGTCACCAAACACTGGGTCTGAGATAATGCTTGTTTGTCTCTCAATAAAGCACACCAGATCAGCCATTCTTATTCTGGTGCTGCGCTGTTCCTGCATCTCACAGGCCTTTGTGCGCCATTTTTCCCTTAGCTTATATGGCAACTTCAGAACAATGTTCCTCATGTTGGAACTTGTGTCCAGCTCTTCCATATATTCAAGTTGCTCCATGGCATTACAGCAACCTCTAAGGTACAATGCAAAGTCCTGTAATGCTCTGGAGTCCTCCGATCTTATGGTTGGCCAGGAGAGGGCCTTCTCTATGTAAGCACAAGAGATCTTATACTCGTTGCCAAAATGTTCTTTGAGCAACTGCCTTGCCTTTCCATAGCCTCTGTTGGGATCCATATGCTGGCAACTTTTGATGAGCTCCTGAGCTTGCCCTTTTGTGTATTGGATTAAGAATTGCAATCGATCTTGGTTATTGTCTGTTTTATTTTCAATTATATGTTCAAATGAATGGATGAATGACTTGTATTGCAAGATATTTCCATCAAAAACTGTAATATTTCCTTTGGGTAAAGAATGTAACCTTTGTTGTTTTACCAGGAGGCTTGTCAACTGGTTTTGGTTCTCAAGGATTTTTACAAGACTAATAGATTCCTGACCTTTGTCTGGTACACGTGAAGAGCCCTGTGTAGAAGGGTTCAGTGGGATGCTCTGCTCAAACTGTGGTTGAGTAGCGCTCCTGGGTTGGGCAGAATATCGCACTTCGTCTGCATTGTGCAAAACAGGGACTTGTACATGGACTCCATCTTTAGGTCGTGTATCCACCTGTATAGTGTCAACAAATGACCTAGACATCCTTTCAGTATTGTCTCAAGGTACGTATTCATTGCATCTGATGTATTCCCATTAACAGCTTCTGCTTTTCTAAAGTAATGTATTTTGGCTGCACTTGCAGTTAATTCAGCTTGTATATCTAGAGTTTCCCTTTTCTTCCGGATCATTTCTCTTTGGTGATCTAGCTCCTCTTGTTGCTCTTCCAAAGCATGCTTTTGCTGCAAAGCTGTAGCCTTGGCAAGTAAAGCAGCCCTTTCTGCTCCGGCACAAATGCGTGCAGATAATGTGGAGGAGACTGATCTACCAGACCCACTACTATGACCAGAGGAAGCTACTGAGATGTTATCCTCCTCCTTAGGACAGTGACACCAGGTGCACCACTAACAGTATCAGGGTTTTCTTTATCAATAAAAACATTTATTTGATGATATCTTGGTCCATACCAGGTTTCTAAATCTTCTTTTCTTTCTTCCTCATTTAACATTTGTTGGTAAGACACGTGGAGAGATTTGAACTCGTCAAGCATAGCAGTAAACTTTTCCATATTTCCTTTTACTTCGTCCAGATATTCATTATCAGCCATTAACGATTGAATTATATTCATTCTTCTGGTAAGATGAGACATTTTACCAGCTCTAGAGGAGCGCATCTTCGCTGGCGCTTCATTAAGATCCTTTTCAGTAAGGCCTGAAATCATATCTAAATGGGAGTCCGCCATTCAGCTCCTCAAAATAATCAGCTAATTAGTTAATACAACAGAAAATCATTCTACTCCTTGAACACAAATGTTCTTCGACTCTTATTCCCGTTGTATTAATTGCGTTACCGCATACGCGGCTTCAATATCATCGGCGTCTTTTCAAACAATACACTTCGGAGTTTTAACCAAATACTCCGTGAGTGATCCATTCATTCAAAACTCGTACGTAAACGTCTCCAAAATCCAGTTCAATGATATTCCATTGAATTCAGCTTAAAGCGCTCACGCCTCCGATGGCGTAACGTTGCTTTGTTTCTTTGTGTGTTTGTTGGGTGGTTTCTCAGCGCGTCGGCCCTCCCATGATGCACCTGTTGCATCGGCCTGCTCAGTTCCACAACTTCTCCACCTTCCAAAAATGAATTCCATTAAGTGTCGTTCCTTGTTACGGTCCAAAGAGCGGCATCGTTGACTAATTGTAGTGGCAAAAAGCATTGTTTGTTCTATTGAACATCCTTAGACAGAGTGGAGAGGGAGGAGTTTCAAACAGGTGATGAAAACTGACCACTTGGTTGCTACCAGACTCTGCTAATACTGATGTTTTGACTTCAGGAGAAATAATACAACTATACGTTTGTGTGTTTGTGTGTGTGTGTGTATGTGTGTGTGTGTGTGTGTGTGTGTGTTCTCCACAGTCGACACCAGGAGAGGTCAAAGGTTACCAGTGCTGGGTCTGTACAGCAGCATCAAACCGAGCTGATCAAGGTGTGTAAAAGTCCAACAAGACATTAGCCTTCAGCTCTACATGAACATTAAAAAGCATCTCTTGTGGTGCTCAGAGTCTCCCTCTTTAGACCAGTTTGTTGTCCTTTCGATGGTTTTACCACGTTTGAGGATACCGGTGCGTCTTGATTCATTGGACGCGTAAACATGGTCTGAAGCGGAGTAACATAAACTGATGGTTTTATTTAGTTGTTTTAAATACATTGAAAAGCAACAGAAAAGTATAATATCCACTGTTTGGTGTATTGTTCTTGGTTTAGCTTGACTCGGCTGTTGACGGTCAATGATGGTGTGCGCAAGACACCGGAACCCTCCTGTGGCCGTTGTTCCACACACAACACTCACACACACATTAACCCCATGACCTATAGAGGGCACAACACTCACACACACATTAACCCCATGACCTATAGAGGGCACAACACTCACACACACATTAACCCCATGACCTATAGAGGGCACAACACTCACACACACATTAACCCCATGACCTATAGAGGGCACAACACTCACACACACATTAACCCCATGACCTATAGAGGGCACAACACTCACACACATTAACCCCATGACCTATAGAGGGCACAACACTCACACACACATTAACCCCATGACCTATAGAGGGCACAACACTCACACACACATTAACCCCATGACCTATAGAGGGCACAACACTCACACACACATTAACCCCATGACCTATAGAGGGCACAACACTCACACACACATTAACCCCATGACCTATAGAGGGCACAACACTCACACACACATTAACCCCATGACCTATAGAGGGCACAACACTCACACACACATTAACCCCATGACCTATAGAGGGCACAACACTCACACACACATTAACCCCATGACCTATAGAGGGCACAACACTCACACACACATTAACACATTCCAGCTCTTAATAATATTGAATAGAAATTAAATTACAAAGGAGAAATAATATTTATGGCAACTAAAGGTTGATATGGCTCCTACAATATCTATTGAAACTAATTGGGCCGTTACCGTGATTACCGTGACATCAGTTGAAACAGTAACAGATGAACATATCCAGCGTCACGTAGGAAACCTCAGAGTTATGTTCAAGACCCGTTTCAGTCCACCAGGATATCAGGGTCAGTCTGTGATACACCACTTCTCAGGTCATTAAAGGTTTGATTCTTAATAGACTTGTGATGTTTAAATGCATCGGCCCTGGATGTTAAAGCATGACGGTTAAGAGAGACTTCATAGTCATGGAAGGCCTACATAGAAACATAGAGCTTATTTGGGGTTTAGGAGTTATGAATATTACGTGACATTAATATATCTTCAGTTATAATAACTTGTAGAGAGGTCCGCCTACTCCTAAAGGCACATGACGCTGCTTTTAGGTCAGGCGATGCACTGGCCTACTGTTTAGCCAGGGCTAATCTGAAAAAGGGCATCAAGCAGGCCAAGCTCAAACACAAGCGAAGGGTTGAAGACCACTTCAACAACCCCGATCCCCGACACATGTGGCAGGACATCCAGGCCATCACGGATTATAAACCCTCCAACAACTCAACCCCCAACCACCGACCACCAGCCCCTCCCCCTCTCCCCCACCGACCACCAGCCCCTCCCCCTCTCCCCCACCGACCACCAGCCCCTCCCCCTCTCCCCCACAGACGTGCGTGCGGCACTGAGCAGAACAAATGCTCATAAGGCAGCTGGTCCTGATGGCGCCCCCGGTGGCGTGCTCAGGAACTGCGCTGAGCAGCTGACCGAGGTCCTTACTGACATGTTCAACTTGTCACTAGCTCAGGCAGTTGTCCCCATGTGCTTTAAAACCACCTCCATTGTGCCAGTGCTAAAACCCTCCTCTGCAGCGAGCCTCACTGACTTCCACCCTGTTGCCCTCACCCCCATCATCATGAAGTGCTTCTAGAGGCTGGTCCTGGCTCTCCTCAAATCTGGCCTCTCACCCTCACTGGATAAACACCAATCTGCCTACCGTGAGAACAGGAGCACGGAGGACGCCATCTCCTCAGCCCTTCACTCCTCTCTCTCCCACCTGGATGAGAGCAACACCCAGGTGAGAAGGCTGTTCATAGACTTCAGCTCAGCATTCAACACATCATCCCCTCCAAACTCATCTTCAAACTTGGTGACCTCATGAAAACCAAGAACCTTGACATCAACCCCTCAGTTTGTAACTGGTTACTAGACTTCCTAACCAACAGACCCCAGTCAGTCAGGTTAGACCATCTCACCTCCTCCACCCTCACCACCGTGTGTGTGTGTGTGTGTGTGTGTGTGTGTGTGTGTGTGTGCTCATGTATTGATATAGAAATATGTGTGTGTGTGTGTACTTATATATGTGTATGTGTGTGTGTGTGTGTGTCTGTACACTGAATATGCATGTGTGTCTGTATTTCTATGTGTGTGTGTGTGTGTTTGTGTGTGTGAATTTGTATATGTGAACGTGTATTTCTATTTGTGAATGTGTGTGTATTTCTGTTTGTGTGTGTGTGTGTGTGTGTGTGTGTGTGTGTGCATGCATGCATGCATGTGTGTGTGTGTGTGTTTCCATATATGTGTGTGAAATGTTATATATGCGTCTGTGTGCATGTGTGTGTACTTCTATATGTGTGTGTGTTTTTGTATGTGTGTGTATACTTCTATGTGTGGGTGTGTGTGTGTACTTCTATATAAGAAACACACATGTGTGTGTGTGTGTGTGTGTGTTTATGTATATAAATATGTGTGTTTGTGTCTATGTGTGCATAAATGTGTGTGTGTGTATTTATATAAGTGTGTGTGTGTGTGTGTGTGTGTGTGTGTATGCATAAATGTGTGTGTGTGTATTTATATAAGTGTGTGTGTGTGTGTGTATATGCATATGGTGTGTGTGTTTGTGTGTTTTGTTGTTGTTGTATGTGTGTGAATTTCTATGCGTGGGTTTTTATATATGTGTGTGTGTACTTTTGTGTGTGTATACTGTATATGTGTGTGTGTGTAATTCTAGAAATGTGTTTGTGTATATGTGTGGTTCTATGTGTGTATGTCTGTGTACTTCTATGTGTGTGTGTGCGTATGTGTTGTGAGCGCCCACACTCAAGAAGGCACAAAAACAGCGGGTTTTTGAGGTTTAAACAAAAATGTCCTTTTATTTCTCTAAACTTGGGGGTTAAGGGAGGGAATGAAAAACAACAAAAGCTTGTCTTGGGCGTCTCACGCCTGGTCCGCGGTCCTCTCACCCTCTGGCGGCTTCCCAAGCTCCTGGGTGAGACGGCTCCTCCTGTCCTTCGGATCACAACTGACACAGCAGAACAGCAGGTAACCACATGGCTAGACCTCTCGGCAGCAAGGTCTCACTCCGCTCACCCCCCTTTGTCCTCCAGCAACCCTCTACCTGTGGGTTTTTAAGCACCTGCTTTACTCAGGTGTTTATTGTTGTCAGCTGGGGGTTTCAATTCGGGAACTCATTTGCCTTCCCCCGGGTCCTAAAGCCCTCCAAGTATCTCCCTCGGGAGATATACGCCTCCCACAACGTAACCGCAGGTAAATCTCCTCTTCTTGGCTCTGGTGGGACCCCAAGGGTAGCTTGGGGTACCACACTTTTAACCCAGGTGGGGTTTTGGAACCCAGATGGTGTTTTTAAGCGGACCCGGGTGTGGGTTTTGGGAACCCTTGTGGTCTTTTGGGGGTGGTGTTTTTAAGGGAACACCGGTGGTGTTTTTAAGGGAACCCAGGTGGTGTTTTTAAGGGAACCCAGGTTGTATTTTTAAGGGAACCCAGGTGGGGTTTTTAAGGGAACCCAGGTGGTGTTTTTAACGGAACCCATGTAGTGTGTGGGCCCGGGTGGAGCCGCCACGGGTGCAGATATCGGTGCTAGTAGCAAATTTTCAAAGGAGAACTTTGAAGGCGGAAGTGGAGAAGGGTTCCATAACATGGGTCAGTCGGTCCTAAGAGATCGGCCAACGCCGTTCTGAAGCGCGGGGCGATGGCCTCCGTGGCCCCCGGTCGATCCAAAGGGAGTCGGGTTCAGATCCCCGATCCCGGAGAGGCGGATATAGGCGCCGCGAGTCGTCCGGTGCGGTAACGCAAACGACCCCGGAGAAGCCGGCGGGAGCCCCGGGAAGAGTTCTCTTTTCTTTGTGAAGGGCGGGGCGCCCCGGAACGGGTTCCCCCCCGACATAGGGGCCCCGGCCCCGGAAAGCGTTGCGGTTCCGGCGGCGTCTGGTGGGGTTTTTGGGAACACATGTGGTGTTTTTGGGATCACAGGTGGGGGTTTTGGGAACCCGGGTGGTGTTTTTGGGAACAAAGGTGGTATTTTTGGGAACATGGGTGGTGTTATTAAGGGACCCAGGTGGGGGGTTTTGGAACCCAGGTGGTGTTTTGGGGAACCCAGGCTCTCTCTCTCTCTCTCTCTCTCTCTCTCTCTCTCTCAAGGTTACAGGCTGAAGAATGGAGAACACTATTTGTCTGATTGGCTGATTTCATAATCTCTATATATTTCTTGAGGTTTATTCTTCTGAACCAAGTGACATAAAACAGAATCAAATGTTTGTACACTTTTCTGATTTCAATAAAAATGGACAAAATGTGTGTGAATTTTCTGTGGAATTTTCTCTCCAATATGTAATCAGTAGAATAGGTACATTCTCATTTAAATATGTAATCAGTAGAATAGGTACATTCTCATTTAAATATGTATTCAGTAGAACAGGTACATTCTCATTTAAATATGTAATCAGTAGAATAGGTACATTCTCATTTAAATATGTATTCAGTAGAATAGGTACATTCTCATTTAAATATGTATTCAGTAGAATAGGTACATTCTCATTTAAATATGTATTCAGTAGAACAGGTACATTCTCATTTAAATATGTAATCAGTAGAATAGGTACATTCTCATTTAAATATGTATTCAGTAGAATAGGTACATTCTCATTTAAATATGTATTCAGTAGAATAGGTACATTCTCATTTAAATATGTATTCAGTAGAATAGGTACATTCTCATTTAAATATGTATTCAGTAGAATAGGTACATTCTCATTTAAATATGTAATCAGTAGAATAGGTACATCCTCATTTAAATATGTAATCAGTAGAATAGGTACATTTTAAGTACAATATGTATTTCGTTTAATAGGAAATAGTAGAATAGTACAATTTGTAGTTATTAGATATATACACAGGTAGGTCGTTATATATACCTAGGTAGATAGGTAGGTAGTTAGATATACCTAGGTAGATAGGTAGGTAGTTAGATATACCTAGGTAGATAGATGGGTAGGTATATCAGTAAAGTCATGACAACTATCCAAGTGCCACCACAATGCAAACTGGACAGTCATCGTTTAATTTTCTGAATAGAGAGTGATCATAGCAGATCAGCCATTTTAGAAATCTCTCCAAAGAGGCCTCTGTCTACAGTAGAGATTAGTCACTAAATAGCCCCATCTACAGGCCACATGTTGTTACTGCAGCCATTGGGTGGACAGATACATTAGACCAGGGGGGTCCAAAGTACGGCCCGCCACAGTCCTAACGCAGCTTCGCCACTAAAACCAATGAATCCCGGGACACGGGAAAGCTTTCTCAGACGGTGACGTCGTTAAACAGCGGCTCACTAAAGTCGCTGGAATAATGTGCCCCAAAATCTAAAACGTGAGCATGTACATTTTTATTAAAAACGTTAGCTGATGTGTTAACAACAGCAATAAATGATTAGCAAAACTAGCTTAAATAAAGCCTACCCTTCCCCTTGTCCTCTTATTTGTCTCTCTTCATACAGGGCTGTGGATGGGGTCTCTCTTCATACAGGGCTGTGGATGGGGTCTCTCTTCATACAGGGCTGTGGATGGGGTCTCTCTTCATACAGGGCTGTGGATGGGGTCTCTCTTCATACAGGGCTGTGGATGGGGTCTCTCTTCATACAGGGCTGTGGATGGGGTCTCTCTTCATACAGGGCTGTGGATGGGGTCCCTCTTCATACAGGGCTGTGGATGGGGTCTCTCTTCATACAGGGCTGTGGATGGGGTCTCTCTTCATACAGGGCTGTGGATGGGGTCTTCATTCTGACCAAGAAGCAATCTGAGGTTGCTGTTTGGAGAATGAGCTGCCAACCCTTTTTGTAAAAAAAAAATAATAAACATTTTCTTTAAGTATATGACATTATCAGGCATAATTTGATTGATTTTATAAATGTAACTACATTTGATTAATTTGATTTAGAAATAGATAAATTAAAACCTATAAATGGCAAGATGTGATGGAGGCTGTTATTTTCTTTAAGTATATTGAATGATCAAGCATAATTGACCTACATTTGATTGATTGATTTGTATTTCTGTTAATACAATGAGGCGATATACCTTAACTTTAGTGAGGGGCCCAACCTTTCTCATATTTTTCTGTCTGTGGCCCTCAGTGAAAACAGTTTGGACCCCCCTGTTCTAAATGAGTCCTGTCTAGGGTCGGACTTTCTGTGCAATTGAAATCTCCCCCTAAAAACATAATATCATTACTATTACAATCTCCAATAGTATCACATAGAATGTCTAAATGTCCTGGAATGATGAACATAATCAGATATACGACATTGTTCAAAGTCAGTTTTCTCCTCAATGTTTTCGTTTGTTTAATGAGATACAATTGTTTATGTTCTCTCTCTCTCTCTCTCTCTCTCTCTCTCTCTCTCTCTCTCTCTCTCTCTCTCTCTCTCTCTCTCTCTCTTTCTCTCTCTCTGAACACTCAATTCATGAAGACATATAATAATAAGCCTTTCTCTTATAAAATAAAACCCATTATACATGATTACATATACTATATTGTTCAATGTCTGTTTTCTCCTGAATGTTATTTGAGGTTTCATTCTATACAATTGTAGGGTTCATTTGCATATCCTGTTGTATATATTGTTAAACAAAACATTTATCTTAGTTCATGTTTGAACACTTTTCTGATTTCAATAAAAATGGAAATAACGTGGGGACATTTTCTGTGGAATCTACTCTATATATTCAGTAGAATATGTACATTCTCAGTACAATATGGATTCAGTAGAAGAGGTAAAACAACGATCTACTTTGACCACCAGGGGTCGCACTTTTCCTCCAAACGGTGCAGACTTGAATCTGATCAACAACAAAACAAGCAGAGGAGGAGATTTCCCATTCACTCGACTGGTTTATTTCACAGACAGTAGAACAGATTTACATCAAGTCTCCTAAGCCAGTACATCTCAATTGACTCATTCAGTACGTTCATTGGGTGGTATACTTTTTTTATATATAAAGAAATAAATACATATATATATATATATATGTATATAAGTGATATTTTTTTCAGCTTTGTTGTGTGATAAAATGTACATATTGTAGGGGACAACGGGTATGGACAATATAATTCACATCCGGTGTTGGGTGATGCACAAGGGTATGTGCCTTTAAGGGAGGATGACGTCGTTGACTGGGGGGGAGCAACCGGGGTGACGTGTTGACGTATTGAGGATAAATAAGGAAGTGGAAAATAAAGAAAGGACCGCAGTGTCTCGCAACTAAACCATCGCCTGGCAGTCCTTTTGTTCCGCACTCCTACATTGGTGACCCTGACGTTCGTTTTTGGACGCTTCCAAGGACTTACTTATTTATTATTATTATTATTATTATTTTTTTATTTTATTTTTTTTTTCAACATGAGCACAAACGCTGTAGCTATTAAGCTACCGGAGTTTTGGGAGCAGCAGGCTGCCGTTTGGTTCGCGCAGGCAGAGGCGCAGTTCGCCATACGGAGGATCACAGATGAGGAGACCAAATACTATTACGTGGTGTCCGCCCTCGGCAGCGCTACCGCGTCCAGAGTAGCGCATCTGCTCGTGAACCCTCCAGAGGACTCGTATGAAACACTGAAAGGTGTCCTACTAGAGACTTTCGGGCTGACGGAGTCTGAGCGGGCACGTCAACTACTGTCTCTGCCGGGGCTGGGCGATGCTAAACCATCGGAGCTGATGGATCGGATGTTGGCTCTACTACCAGGCGACCACAAGCCGTGTTTCATCTTCAGAGAGATATTCCTACAGCAGCTACCAGGGCAAGTACGGTCCGCTTTGGCCAATACTCGCATTACAGACTATCGTGCATTGGCTAAAGAGGCTGATGCAGTTCTCGCTGCTACACAACATGGTAGAGTGGCAAATGTGGGGTACCAGGTTGATGACTCTGCATCACCTGCTGTGGCTGCTGCCCTGGCCAGAGCCCCCTACCCTCCAAGGAAACAAAACACCACGGGCATGTGTTTCTACCATGCACAATATGGCGCTAAAGCTAGAAGATGCCTACCCCCATGCAACTACCCCCATGCAAATGTGTCGGGAAACTGGAAGGCCAGCACCCGCTAGCTGCCATGAGTGTTGGCCATGAAGGCAGTTTATTGTTCATCAGAGACACACTGTCAGGACGGCGTTTTCTATGCGACACGGGGGCTACTGTGAGCGTTTTGCCGGCATCAATTCTGGATATACAAGCGGGGGTACGGGGGGCACCACTAGAAGCGGCCAACGGTAGTCCAATACCAACCTATGGTGAACGGGTTGTGACATTGTGTTTTGAGGGGCAGCGGTTCTCATGGACATTTGTTACTGCCAAGGTGTCTAACCCATTGTTGGGAGCTGATTTTCTGTGTGCTAATGGTCTTCTGGTGGATGTTAAAAACCGGCGCTTGGTCAGCGCAGAGACTTTTAGTTCTTTTCCATGTAAACTCAGTAGCTCTGGCTCTTCAAGGCTGTCCAGTACACTCACTACCTCTGAGTTTTCTCGCATGCTGGCTGAGTTCCCAGCCCTTACGATGCCCACCTTTTCAGCAGCTACAGTTAAGCACGGGGTGGAACATTACATACCGACTGCGGGCCCGCCGGTGTATGCCCGTGCACGACGCCTGGACCCAGGCAAGCTGGCTATTGCTAAGGCTGAGTTTGGGGCGATGGAGAGCCTCGGTATTGTGCGACGGTCCAATAGCCCTTGGGCTTCGCCGCTCCATATGGTGCCAAAGGCCACCGGGGGTTGGCGTCCGTGTGGTGATTATCGGCGCCTAAATGAGGCTACGACCCCTGACCGCTACCCCATACCGCACATTCAGGACTTTTCAGCTCGCCTAGCGGGGAAAGCTATTTTTTCTAAAGTGGACCTGGTTCGTGGTTATCACCAGGTTCCAGTACAAACACAGGACATTCCGAAGACCGCGGTAATCACTCCGTTTGGGCTCTTCGAGTTCCTCCGAATGCCTTTTGGACTTAAGAACGCGGCCCAGGCATTTCAGCGCCTTATGGACAGCGTGTTAAGGGACCTGCCGTTCTTGTTCACGTACTTAGACGACATCCTCATCGCCAGCTCCTCAAAGGGTGAGCACATGGCTCATCTCCACACACTGTTCGAGCGCCTAAGTCAGCATGGGTTAATTGTTAACCCAGCGAAGTGCCAGTTTGGACTGCCGGTAATTGATTTCCTGGGGCACCGCATCACCAAGGATGGGGCAGTGCCACTGCCATCGAAAGTGGAGGCTGTGAGCAAGTTTCCACGGCCCCTCACCGTCCGGTCGCTACAGGAATTTTTGGGAATGGTTAATTTCTATCATCGCTTTGTGCCCAGGGCAGCCCAGCTCATGCAACCCCTTTACGAGGCGCTCAAGGGGAAGCCTGCGAAACTCACTCTTGCTTGGTCGGAGGATATGGACACAGCTTTCAAAGGCACCAAGCAGGCCCTAGCTAAGGCGGCCATGTTGGCGCACCCAGTACCCGAGGCGCCGATCGCTCTCACAACCGACGCGTCAGATTATGCTGTTGGGGCAGTGTACGAGCAGCTAGTCGAAGGGCGATGGCAACCCCTCGCCTTTTTTAGTCGGCAGCTCAGAGCCAGTGAGCGGAAATACAGCACTTTCGACCGGGAGCTTCTCAGCCTCCACCTGGCAGTACGGCATTTCCGGTTCCTGTTGGAGGGCCGGCCATTTACAGCGTTTGTTGACCACAAACCTCTGGCATTTGCCATGGCCAAGGTTTCAGAGCCATGGTCCGCTCGCCAGCAACGCCAGTTGTCCGCCATCTCAGAGTTTACTACAGATATCCAACATATTCCCGGGAAGAACAACCCTGTCGCCGACTGCCTCTCTCGGGCTATCATCAGTACGGTCCACCTCGGCATTGATTATGCATGTATGGCAGCCGATCAGCTTTCCGACAAGGACGTCCAGGATTGTAAGGCCACGGATACAGGCCTACAGTTGGTGGACATTCCTTTTGATGACACCGGTTCCACGCTCCTCTGTGACATTTCACTTGGGCAGCCGCGCCCTGTGGTCCCTGCCGCTTGGAGGAGGCGGGTTTTCGATGCTCTCCACTGCCTTTCCCACCCGGGCAGGAAAGCATCACAGCAGTTGGTGACAGCCAAATTCGTCTGGCACGGACTTAAAAGAGATGTGCGAGATTGGGCTAATGCTTGTGTGGAGTGTCAACGGGCCAAGGTGCACCGACACACCAAGGCCCCATTAACCCCTTTCAAGGTGCCCGAAAGGCGGTTTGATCATGTGCATGTGGACTTGGTTGGGCCTCTGCCGCCCTCTCGCGGTTGCACCTACCTCCTTACCATGGTTGACAGGACGACACGTTGGCCAGAGGCAGTTCCACTGGTTTCCACTACATCTGCGGACGTGGCACGAGCATTCATCGGCACCTGGGTTGCCCGTTTTGGTGCCCCATCGGACATAACCTCGGACCGAGGGCCTCAGTTCACATCGGAACTCTGGAGTGCAGTGGCCCAGGGTCTCGGGGTGAAGCTGCACCGCACAACGGCTTATCACCCTCAAGCCAATGGACTGTGTGAGAGGTTTCATAGGTCAATGAAGGCCGCATTTAGGGCCAGTCTCCGAGACAGTGGGTGGGTTGACCAACTTCCGTGGGTCATGCTAGGCCTCCGATCAGCCCCTAAGGAAGACCTTCAGGCTTCCTCAGCTGAACTGGTTTATGGGCAGCCATTGAGAGTCCCCGGGGATTTCATCCCCAACACCACAACGCCTTGGTCTGCCGGCCGGCAACGATCCTCCTTCCTGGACAATGCCAAGGTGTTTCTGCCTGTGCCCACATCGCAGCACCGGTTGCCGCAGGCGTATTTGCCACCTAATCTGCACACAGCAGAGTACGTTTTTGTCCGGCATGATGCCCATCGGTCGCCGCTACAGCCACCTTATGATGGGCCTTTTCGGGTTTTGGAGACGGGGGAGAAATCGTTCGTGGTCGACATAGGAGGGAAACCGGACCACATCTCAGTGGATCGTCTAAAACCAGCACATGTGGACCTGGATCATCCGGTTCCTGTGGCTCAGCCGCCGAGGCGTGGCCGCCCCCCGACCGTCAAAACCTCAGACCACCCTCCGGTGGCTACGGGTTCCCCCACGACGCAGGGGTTGCCTCTGGCCGTCAAATCCTCCGATCACCCTCTGGTGGTCACTGGTCCCGTCGCAACACGGACACTGGACACCCGCAGCCGTTTCGGCAGGATTATCCGGGGTCCGCAACGGCTTATACAGCCTGTTCTTGTGAATTCTGGGGGGGCGCATGTAGGGGACAACGGGTATGGACAATATAATTCACATCCGGTGTTGGGTGATGCACAAGGGTATGTGCCTTTAAGGGAGGATGACGTCGTTGACTGGGGGGGAGCAACCGGGGTGACGTGTTGACGTATTGGGGATAAATAAGGAAGTGGAAAATAAAGAAAGGACCGCAGTGTCTCGCAACTAAACCATCGCCTGGCAGTCCTTTTGTTCCGCACTCCTACAATATATCATTTAATCCCAGTACAAAGCTGACATAAGCGTCAACTCCCTCCACGTGACATTATCCAACGAACCACGTGACGTATTAACAAAGTCTCAGCACCACACACACACACACACACACACACACACACACACACACACACACACACCAGGGCGGCAGTATAGATCAGGAGGTAGAGCGGTCGCCTCACAAGCTGCTGGTTCGCTCCCCGCCTCCTTTTATCAAATCCAACCTGTGGAGGTGTCCCTGAGCAAGACCCCCTAACCCTGACCGCTCCTGACCTGCTGGCTGTCTCCTTGATGGCTGACTCCGCCGTCTGTGGATGAATGGGTGGATGAATGGGTGAATGTGACCCATGACTTGTAAAGCGCTTAGAGTGGCCGCACTGGTTAGAAAAGCGCTCTATAAATGCAGTCCGTTTACCATTTACCAAGGGAGAAGGGAGACGGAGGAGAAGAGACCTAGGAAGGACTACATGTGTGTGTGTGTGTGTGTGTGTGTGTGTGTTTTGATTTCCTGTTCTGGTACGAGGCGTCTGCGTTGTCATCCACGCACGCACATACTTTTTTTATTTAAAAAAAAAGGCTTCCTGTAAATGCTGAGTCATTAAAACGTTCTGATCACGTGACCAGCGGAGTGTGGATCAGAGGAGCGTGTTACCGTGACGACGTGACTGTTTACGTTGTTGACGTGACTGCTTATGTGTGTCGTTGAACCGTGTTTATGTTGACTGGTCCAAAACGTAGAAGAATAAAAGTTACTCAAGAATAAAGTTTTTTCTAAAATCAAATCTCTCTCTCTCTCTCTCTCTCTCTCTCTCTCTCTCTCTCTCTCTCTCTCTCTCTCTCTCTCTCTCTCTCTCTCTCTCTCTCTCTCTCTCTCTCTCTTGGTGTACTGAGTGAGTTCTCTAACTTTGACTCTTTCTATCAGTGTTGATGTCTTGTATGTAGTGTTGTGTTAGTGTGTGTTGAGTGTTATCTGTTGTTAGTTCGTGGTGTTTGACCACCTGGCATTATGCCCGTTGTCACCGGCCGGCCGAGGAGCGTCAGGCGGGCGGCTCCAGCTCACCTGACGTGACTCCTGTATTGGAGTCTGAATGGCTTGGCGTGCAGCAGTTTGCTGTTAAAGCTCAGGTGGTAGAGACGGTGGTGCAGGTGGAGAGCAGAACGGAGAACAGGATCATGTTGAGTGTGCACATAAAGTCACTGGTGAAATCAGTGCCCGGGCCAGTGGGAATTCAGTGAAGAATCAGACAGAGAACATTAAAGTGGTTATTATTCATGAGGAAAGCTGCAGTGCCAGAGCTGATAGGGCGGCTGAGGAGGCCTTGATGGCTGTGGACACGCAGGAGGAAATTGTCATTTTAAATACAGCCAACAAAAGGAAAGAACCTGACAAAGAGCAGAGAGGGGCTGAGGCCAAGAAAGTGCTGGAGGATTTCTCTGATGAGGACAGTGAGGTGACGCCTTCACAAGAAAGTCTGTTCATTGTTTATCCTCTTGAGAAAATGAAGAGGTTTTTAGCGGAAACGAAAGGTATTAGGGCAATCAAAACAGATTTTCCATTTTTTCCAGATTTGAGAGGTTTAATCAGGTCTGTGATACTGCTAAGAAAGACAGAGGATATGTTTATTGATCAAGAGGTCTATCGGCTCATGAAGATTGTTACAAAAGCGAGAGAACAACTATTGGATGAAGATGACTATTTATGAAGTGTCGCTCCACACACTTGTTGTAAGGGTTTTTGTGGTAGTGGTCATTTCTTTCTCTCCAATGGGTGATCTCAAAATAGGTTCCTTAAATATAGGGATAAAAAGGACGCTGGTAGTGAATATTCTGGTGTCCTCTTCTTTATGGCACAGATGATCCTGTGTGGACCCCACCTTCAAACCTGCTCGCACGCATCCAAGCTGTCTTGGTCGCTTTGTTTGAGACAAGATGCACTGGATTCCTCAGGCTGTTCTCTTTCTTCCAAAGGAAGAGGGAGGAAGAGCACTAATTCATTTGGCCAGTAGAGGTGCTGTTTCCCCACTGCAGTTCATTCAGAGACTTCTGTTGGGCCCTAAAGACTTGGTGTGGAGACCACTGGCCCACTTACTGGTGCAGCGGTTTGGAGGTATGGGACTGCATGACTCACTGTTCCTAATGGACTTTAAAACTCTGACGTTTAAGACATTGTCTCTTTTCTTCTGTGGAGTGTTCACAGTGTGGAGGGGGCTGGGGAAGGAGAGGACTGAACAAGATGTCTCCCTGTGCTGGTTGCTACGAGAGCCTGTGGAGGACGAGGACGTTTGGACCCCCCTCATGGAAGTCATGGAAGTGTTCCGTGAAGCAAGGACACTAACCTGGGGAACTTAGCGGGACCGGGTGTTTAAGCTTGGAAGAGGTGAATGGAGACCAGCTGTACAGACTGATGTTAAAGTGTCTGAATAGGAACAAGCTAAACATGCGGGCGGACACACCCTGGAGGGTCTTCTGGGCTCGGGAGACAAAGTTCCACCTGCTTGGAGGGGTTGGTATGAGAGATGTGTTCTGGAGGAGAGTGCTGCATTGTAGTTGTTGACTAGGCAGGTAACAGAGGCGTTTGGAGTGAGGCCAGGGTCAGAGATATTGTCGGCAAAGATGGAAGAGAGGGAGGAGGGGTTAATGGATACTCAGTATCCACCCGCCCAACACCGCCCAACATATCATAGACTGCCCGAGAACCACTGGCCTCTTCGGGAGTCATATTTAGTTCCCGCTGCCTCAGCAGAGCAGCATCCAGAAAGACTCTTCCCACCCGGGACATCAGCGGTGTGACCTGCTGCCCTCTGGGAGATGCTTCAGGTCCATCAAATCACAGCAGCTTCAGACCAGTTTCTACCCCGGAGCCAAAAGACAATCCAACGCTTTCAGACACTGAGCCTGACTGCTCTGTGGAACTACAATAGTGTATTGCATCAATACTACAATACCTAGTTACATGTTTACGTCCCACTGCACCTTTGTATGTACAGTTTATATATTTTGTAATTTGTACTCCTTGTTCATAGAGGCCACTGCAATGTGTCTGTATATATATATATTTGGCAATTGAGATCTGTTTATTTATTTTAGTTTTGCTTTTAAATCATGTATATTTTTCAATTGCTGTTATGTGTGTAAAGAGTGACCGTGAAGATTGCTACGTAATTATGTTGAACTTTGTATTTATATTCTGATTATTTTGTCAGACGTTTTGATTATAAGGGGAAATAAAAAAATGTGATATTCATAAAAATGTTTAAATAATAAAATGATACAGTTAAGTCATGACAACTATCCACAAAGTGCCACCACAATGCAAACTGGACAGTCATGGTTTTATTTTCTGAATAGAGAGTATTCATAGCAGATCAGCCATTTTAGAAATCTCTCCAAAGAGGCCTCTGTCTCCAGTAGAGATGAGTCACTAAATAGCCCCATCTACAGGCCACATGTTGTTATTGTGTTGGTCTCTTTACTTCCTCAAGATTAAGTTGGTTTTCTTTATAACCCTGTTGTCCGTCTCCTTGAAAATGTTGAGGATTAATTTGGATGTTAATGTATATATTTTTCAAATGTTTTTCTTGTAGTTTATTCTTCTGAACCATGTGACATAAAACTTAATAAAATGTGTACACTTTTCTTATTTCAATAAAAATGTACAAAAAGTGGGGGCATTTTATGTGGAATATTCTCTGCAATATGAATTCAGATGCTTCCTGGTCGCCTCCTGAGGGAGGTTTTCCAGATCCAGCTGGGAGGAGACCACAGGGCAGACCAAGGTACAGGTGGGAGGAGACCACGGGGCAGACCAAGGTACAGGTGGGAGGAGACCACGGGGCAGACCAAGGTACAGGTGGGAGGAGACCACGGGCAGACCAAGGTACAGGTGGGAGGAGACCACAGGGCAGACCGAGGTACAGGTGGGAGGAGACCACGGGGCAGACCGAGGTACAGGTGGGAGGAGACCACGGGGCAGACCAAGGTACAGGTGGGAGGAGACCACGGGGCAGACCAAGGTACAGGTGGGAGGAGACCACGGGGCAGACCAAGGTACAGGTGGGAGGAGACCACGGGGCAGACCAAGGTACAGGTGGGAGGAGACCACGGGGCAGACCGAGGTACAGGTGGGAGGAGACCACGGGGCAGACCGAGGTACAGGTGGGAGGAGACCACAGGGCAGACCAAGGTACAGGTGGGAGGAGACCACGGGGCAGACCAAGGTACAGGTGGGAGGAGACCACGGGGCAGACCGAGGTACAGGTGGGAGGAGACCACGGGGCAGACCAAGGTACAGGTGGGAGGAGACCATGGGGCAGACCAAGGTACAGGTGGGAGGAGACCACAGGGCAGACCAAGGTACAGGTGGGAGGAGACCACAGGGCAGACCAAGGTACAGGTGGGAGGAGACCACGGGGCAGACCAAGGTACAGGTGGGAGGAGACCACAGGGCAGACCAAGGTACAGGTGGGAGGAGACCACGGGGCAGCAGTAGAATAGGAATGTAAGTATTTAAATAAACCTTGATATGTAGGTAGCTAGATATACCTAGGTAGATATGTAGTTAGATAAACCTTGGAAGATATATAGTTAGATAAACCTAGGTAGGTTTGTAGTTTGATATACCTAGGTAGGTAGGTATGTATTTAGATATACCTGGGTAGGTAGGTAGTTTGATATTCCTAGGTAGGCCGGTAGGTAGTTAGATATACCTAGGTAGATAGGTAGGTAGTTACATATACCTAGGTAGATTGATAGGTAGGTAGATGTACTGTACCTCAAGTCAAGTCAAGTCAAGTTTATTGTCACTTCACAGTTTACACAAGTATAAAGCAGTGGTGTGAAAATATTATGTGCAATACCCGACGACAGACAGCAGTTATAAAAATAAGATAAAAATAGATAAAAATAGAATAAAAATAAAAATGCAATATATCGGCACAGAAAAAGAGCAATATGTATATATAAATCAATGTAATCAAATATACATTGTTATATGCTATACGCCCTTGTTCAGCAGCCTGATGGCCTGACTGTGGAAGCTATCTCTGAGTGTATTTGTACGGCACTTGATACTGCGGTATCGCCTGCCTGACGGTAACAGTGAGTACAGTTTGTGGCTGGGTGGGCAATGTCTTTTATGATTCGTTTGGCCTTGGCCACGCACCGCTGGTTGTATATATCCAGGAGGGAGGGGAGCTCACCTCCAACGATATGCTGGGCCGTCCGCACCACCCTTTGAAGCGCTCTGCGCTCGAGTGCGGTGCAGTTCCCGTACCGGGCGGTGATCCACCCTGTAAGAACACTCTCCATGGTGCCGGTATAGAATGTTCTCAGGATGCGGGGCCCCATCCTGAATTTCTTCAGACGCCTGAGGAAATACAGGCGTTGTTGGGCCCTTTTCACCACGTGTGTGGTGTGCGTGGACCATGTGAGGTCCTTGGAGATCTGCACGCCGAGGAACTTGGAGCTGCTGACCGTCTCTACTGCGACACCGTCGATGGAGATAGGGCCGTGCTCTCCCCTCTGCTTCCTGAAGTCCACCATCAGCTCCTTGGTCTTCTTGACGTACCTAGGTAGATAGATAGGTAGTTAGATATACCTAGGTATAGATAGGTAGTTACATATACCTAGGTAGATAGGTAGGTAGGTAGATGTACTGTACCTAGGTAGATAGAAGATATATTGAAGTCCTTTCTTAGTCCCACAGCGGGGAAATTTACATCACTACAGCAGAAAGGGACAGTGCAGATAAAGAGGTTAGTAACAGTAAGTAACAATACGTACATGTTAGTAACAACAAGAAAAATAAGACAAATAAGTACGAATAAGACACATAAGTGCACAACATGGATGAATAAATAGCAGCATATAGACAAAGTGTACACAAGTGAATGAGCAGTATTTATAAAAATAAGTAAACATACAAATAAAAGTGAAGGTGTGAGTAGCTGCCAGTAGTGTGTAGTGTGTATAACTAAATGTCTAGCGCACATAGACGGTGTTAATGCACAACCAGTAGTTACAGTGTGTGGTGGTCTAGCAGGGGCTATGGTGGTTGTCTAGTCTGCCAGCTGCAGGAAGGAAGGACCTGTGGTATCTCTCTGTGAGACACCGCGGGGGAAGCAGCCTGTCACTGAAGGAGCTGCACAGCGCACACTAAGTATCCTGTAGTTCAATACACTGTACCTAGGTAGGTAGGGAGTTAGATATACCGAGGTAGAAAGATAGGGAGGTAGATCATCTCTATTCATTCTGTATTCTGATACTTAGTTACATGTTTGTCAACACAAGTGTGACGTTTTGAAAATAAGGGGAAGGGCCATAGCAAGAATAAAAATGTAATATTCATAATAAAGTCAAAGTAAACTAAATCCTACAGTAAAGTGATGACAACTATCCACAAAGTGCCACCACAATGCAAACTGGACAGTCATCGTTTTATTTTCTGAATAGAGTATTCATAGAAAAATAAAACCCATTATACATGATTACATATACTATATTGTTCAATGTCTGTTTTCTCCTGAATGTTATTTGAGGTTTCATTCTATACAATTGTGGGGTTCATTTGCATTTCATGTTGTATATATTGATAAACAAAACATTTTCTGTGGAACATACTCTATATATTCAGTAGAATATGTACATTCTCAGTACAATATGGATTCAGTAGAAGAGTTAAAACAACGATCTACTTTGACCACCAGGGGTCGCACTTTTCCTCCAAACAGTGCAGACTTGAATCTGATCAACAACAAAACAAGCAGAGGAGGAGATTTCCCATTCACTCCATCGACTGGTTTATTTCACAGACTGTACAACAGATTTACATCAAGTCTCCAAAGCCAGTACATCTCAATGGACTCATTCAGTAAGTTCAATGGGTGATATATCTATATATATATATATATATATATATATATATATATAGATATATAGATATATAGATATATATATATCTATATATCTATATATATATATATATATATATATATATATATATATATATATCAAATAAAAATATATATATATATCCCCGTGGTGACGGTTCTTCATGTCAGGGGGGCGTTGGTGGGGTGGGGTGCCCACCTCTCAGTCTCTCCCGGAGGGGGTCCCCACACACACACACACACACACACACACACACACACACACACACACACACACACACACACCAGGGCGGCAGTATAGATCAGGAGGTAGAGCGGTCCCCTCACAATCTGCTGGTTCGCTCCCTGCCTCCTTTTATCAAATCCAACCTGTGGAGGTGTCCCTGAGCAAGACCCCCTAACCCTGACCGCTCCTGACCTGCTGGCTGTCTCCTTGATGGCTGACTCCGCCGTCTGTGGATGAATGGGTGGATGAATGGGTGAATGTGAGCCATGACTTGTAAAGCGCTTAGAGTGGCCGCACTGGTTAGAAAAGAGCTCTATAAATGTAGTCTGTTTACCATTTACCGAGGGAGAAGGGAGACGGAGGAGAAGAGACCTAGGAAGGACTGTGTGTGTCTTTTGATTGCCCGGTCTGCGTTGTCATCCACGCACACGGTTTTTATTTTTTAACAAATGCACATGTTATGCAAATGACTTCCCATTGATATTGTAGCGTCCATCCATCCATCTTCTCCCGCTTATCCGTAATCGGGTCTCGGAGGTAGCAGCTTCAGCAGGGGACTCCAAACTTCCCTCTCCCTGGCAACATCGACTAGCTCTGACTGGGGGATCTCGAGGCGTTCCCAGGCCAGTGTGGAGATGTAATCACCCCACCTGTACCTCGGTCTGCCCCGTGGTCTCTTCCCACCTGTACCTTGGTCTGCCCCGTGGTCTCTTCCCAGTTGGATGAGCCTGGAAAACCTCCCTCAGGAGGCGACCAGGAAGCATCCTCACTAGATGAACCACCTCAACTGGCTCCTTTCTACGCGAAGGAGCAGCGGCTCTACTCCGAGTCTCTCACGAGTGACTGAGCTTCTCACCCTATCCCTCAGGGAGATACCAGCCACCCTCCTGAGGAAACTAATTTCGGCCGCTTGTATTCGCGATCTCGTCCTTTCGGTCATTACCCATTGTTCATGGCCATAGGTGAGGGTAGGAACGAAGACTGATCGGTAGATCGAGAGCTTTGCCTTCTGGCTCAGCTCTCTCGCCAAAGTGCACCCAATACCGCTCCCGCTGCACCTATTCTCCTGTCAATCTCACGCTCCATCCTCCCCTCACTCGAGAACAAGACTCCCTCCCTTATTGTAGCGTGTCAGTGTTAGTCATTTAGTTACTTGACAGTTTAGTACAGTTGGACAGTTTATTTAGGCACTGCTGTTGGGGCGAGAGACCACCCCCGTGTGTGTGTGTGTGTGTGTGTGTGTGTGTGTGTGGTTCTGGACGGCGCGGCTGTGGCCGACAACAGTGGGGAATAAAGAGAACGTTCGTACCTTGGAGTGATCTGTGATCTTTAATAGCGGCGAATGCTACGGTGGCGGGTGGTGGTTTTTAAAGGCAGAGCCTCCCAAATACCAAAATGCCTGACAACACCACCTGGGGAATTTCGCCCCAGAGATATTTAATTAAAACCTCAGAAAAGGACAAGACAAGACAGAGACGTGGTTCAGTTATAATTAAAAAGTTTAACAGTTTATTTCAACATGTCAATCACATTTATTTGTTCATTCTTGGTAAAAAACACTTTATATAGGAAATGACTAAAATCAATGAGGGGAAAAGGGGAGAGGGCAGATGGCAGCCAGGGGGAGGCAGTCTAACAGGGCTGTGTCCCCCTTACCCACCTGCTCCCTGCAAACCAAACCTCACTACAAACTGTGTCCCAGTGCTCCTACCACTACAAGCCATGAAGGGAATCAGACCGTGTGCCTCCACCACTAGCTGGCTCCAACTCCACGACAAGGGGCAAAGAAACAACAAATGAGTATAAAGCAGAAGAAACAATTATCCAGTTGGTCCCAACGAGCAAACAGTAAAACACACAAAAATCCTAAATATAAAACGCAAAACTAAATTGAAACACAAACCTAACTGTAGCAAAACAGCAGCTGATACCACCTAGTAGGAAAAACACATAGTACATTAGATTACAATACCAAAGTAGACATTTAGAGACATTAGGTAATTATAAACTCACCACTACTCAGTATGATTAATATTAAAGTACTAAGCAGGGCCAGGGGGGAACAACACACACCCCTCCAGGTTAACAGGAACTTCAGGCATCACACTTGGCCAAAGGAACACCAGGTGGACCAGGATACAAGCCGACAGTAGGCCAATACAAATGGATGTCATTCAGTGCTACTATAAGATGCACATGAGGAATATTAAGTTGCTGATCAAACATGACATCCAGTATCTGACAATTGACCTCCCCTTAAGGTGGCCATGTGGCAACAGGCAGGCAGCAAACCAACCAAAGGCTGCCATGATGCCACAGGTGCCTTAAACCCCCCTGAGTTAATTAGGGGTTGGCTCTGGGGGAGGAGTTGACCTACTTTAGGTGATGGTGAGTTCAGGGCCTAGAGATGAGTGTGGGACAGAATCTGAACCAGTGGTCCTGCTACATCAAGAATAACGTTTTTTCTAAAATCAAATCTCTCTCTCTGTCTGTCTGTCTGTCTGTCTGTCTGTCTGTCTGTCTGTCTGTCTGTCTGTCTGTCTGTCTGTC
>JANIIK010001759.1:0-35000 GCA_027704905.1 Muraenolepis orangiensis
TGGCTCTCTCTCCTTCTACAGAGTGTCCCCAGATGGAGGAGGGTCCTCAGACACACTGACACTCATCCACACCTTCCAGTCCACATTCACCCAGGAGGACATCCTCCCTGGGTTCTGGTTAGAGGGTTATGGTTACTCAGTGTCTCTGTGTCGGTTGTAGCAACACACACACACACACACACACACACACACACACACACACACACACACACACACACACACACACACACACACACACACACACAGGTTTTGGTTTCAAAAACCCTGTGTTCAAACCCTGAGTTGTGGGGTCCACCTTTCCCTTTGCCCTAGAGAGACATGAGTTACACCAAACTGGTCCTAAAAATCTCAGGAAAATGTCAGACTATTTAGAATACAATTATAGTAAAATAGTCTGGAGATTTGAGGACCTGACTTTCTACATTCACTGTGGGGACTGTGGGCGGTTCCTTACATAATCATGACTTATGAGAACCCCCCTGGTTTAGCGGGACATTACCTACACACACACACACACACACACACACACACACACACACAGAGCAAGTCTCTGGGTTATGAGGACCAATGGTATATCAGGACATTACCCCCCCCCGCCCCCCCCCACACACACACACACACACACACACACACACACACACACACACACACACACACACACACACAGCAAGTCTCTGGGTTATGAGGACCAATGGTATATCAGGACATTACTCACACACACACACACACACACACACACACACACACACACACACACAGCTAGTCCCTGGGTTATGAGGACCAATTGTATATCAGGACATTACCCACACACACATGTAGCAAACCTGTAGTCATGAGAACAATAAATGTTTACCTGTACATTAACCTTACAACTAGTGTTGTACAACATGTGGATACTGAAAACCCCCTTTATTATTTTCCTTTGTTTTAGAATATATGCAATAGCAGCATTTTAATAAAGCAACATGTAGTGTTAGATGTGTGTGAGCGTGGTGAGGATGTCTAGTGGTGTGTGTGAGACATTAAACCCTGACTGAGCCCAGGTGAGCATTGGAGAGTTTGATAAGAGACTCAAGAGCAACAGGACAAAGAGAGACCAATTGATGCTTTTCTCAGACTTCAGAGACCTGGAAAGATGCCAGCAGCTCTTGTACCGTCTAACATTATTGAGAAAGGGTATTGAAAAATAGAGAAATGTTCTCTTTAAATTGGACACAAAAGTCCACGCCCAAACATAAGGATTCAAAGGTCAACGCAATAGCTAGGTTGCCTATTAGGATTAAGAGATATAAAAGTATCTTAACAATAGTTATCTATACATACGTATTTGTCTTAAGATTAGTGTCTTTAATGATGTTTAATATAAATGGTATTTTGTATATGCACAAATATTCTATGTCATATATATATTGGTACTGTATTGTGAATTTAGACAGTTTGTCAGAATTAAGGTATAGATGATAGCTTTTAAGTGTCTTGACTGAACAATAGAATAACAGCTAAAACAAAGAATAGGTTAAACTTGACCAAACTGTTAAAAGATGTGGTGTATTATTTTAGTAACCGTTGATGCTTGAAAATAGTCATTAACAAAAACTGTAAACATCCACATTTGTCAACATTCTAAATAAAGCCCACTAATGGCCTGGTTTGGAAAAGCATTCAGAGTATCTTTATTGATAACTGCCAATTCTGCTATTGTGACAACATTACCAAACACAAACCTACACAACAGTCAAATGAAAAAATACTGATTTACTTACCTATTTGTCAGCTTATGTCAAAAAGTGCTGTACCAGTCGAGTGTCAGAACGTGACAGAATTCAGAATATATGCCAATTAAAGCAGTGGTTCTCAAACTTTTTTCAATAATGTACCCCCTTTGAAAAAAAATGTCAGCCAAGTACCCCCTGATCAGCGCAAAAACGATTTGGTAGGGGAAAAAGTCTATATATAGAGGTCTAGTACAGCGCTGCACCATCAGTGTCAGATTTATTAAAACAACCTTGTAACTGAGAAACACTTTAATGCTACATTTCAAATGTTTTAAATCCATCACTAAATTCATGGCAAACCAATTTTGACATCATGCAATAACACTAAGACGACATTAGTTGCATTGAACTGATCCTTTTAATAAGTAATTTAATTGAAGTAATTTAGTGAGAAACATGGGCTTGCTTCACTGAGGATCTTTGTCATTCTCGGTGACAGGGAGGCAACTGCAGTTATTAAACTTTTTTCCAGGCACAGTCTGTTTCTTTGCTTGTTTTTTATCAATGTCATTGCAGAAAAGGAGGCCTCACATACATATGTGGAACCAAATGGTAAAAGCAGCTCCAAAGCTTTCTTTCCCAGCTCAGGGGGCTCCTTCTTCACACACCCAACACTGTGTGAGAGTAGATGTGTCAAACTTCATCTGGAGGCCACGGTCAGATGACACATCCAAGAGAGTTTCCTGATGACTGACAGAAAGCTTTCTGCTATTTGCATCAGACAAGAGAAATGGGTTTCTCACCCAATCCAACTGTGAAGATTTCACAGCTTGATGAATCTATCGATTCATCAAGCTGGAGCTGCATTGTCTGTTCCCATGGTATCTATTCTGCGACAAACGGTGTCATTTGACAAAGGCACAGTTTTTAACTTATCCGTCGCGTTTTTGTCCAGCATAGTCTCGGCCAATACAACAGCGGCTGGAAGTAAAAGCTCTTCAGCTGTGGTGAATGGCTTTTTGGCTTTAGCTATGAGCAAAGACACCGCATAAGACACCTGGAGTGCTTTGGCTGATGTTGTGGAAACTTTTCGGATCGTTTCTTGAGATGATCTGAAGTCCGAAAATGTTGTTTTAAAAAACTCTGGTGGCTTACCAACATGACATGGATGTTTTGTGCCGAGATGTCGTTGAAGGTGCGCTGGCTTCATGGAACTGTTGGATAATTTCTCCCCGCAAAAAAGCACAGTGCCTTGGGAGGGTTGCAGCTAGTTGAGGTAAATCCCATTAAAACATATTCATCCTGATACCGACGGTATTTTGTTGGCTCTGTTTTCGCTTTGTTTTTGACTTATTTCTCAGTGTTTTCAGCTGTATCGCTGCTACGTTTTTTCAACCACAAATCCATTTTCAAAACTGTCTTCCCGCTCACAATTGAACGTGATTGCGTAGCCTAACCTTATGTTGTTAGCACAGTTTACGGCAGTAACGATTCCATTAAAAACAGAAATATTGAATATCAAATGTTATTTACCGAATTTTAATTTACATTTTAATTTAATGTATTGTATTGTAGTATCATTATTAAAGGAATTATGCACGACTGATGTTTTTTTTAATTAACATTTAAAAAAAATCTCACGTACCCCCTGCAGTACTCCAACGTACCCCTAGGGGTCCGCGTACCCCCATTTGAGAACCACTGATCTAGTCAATGTGTTATCTAGTCAATGTGTTATCTAGTCAATGTGTTATCTAGTCAATGTGTTATCTAGTCAATGTGTTAGAGGAGGTAAGTATCACTGCACAGACTGGCTTTAGGTTAGCCTTCATTGAACATACGTGTTAGTATGGGCAGGGTGGGGATGAACAGCACAATATTATGTAAGATCTGCTAAATGTGTTTATTAAGATTCACAGGTGGATTGAAGTGGATGCATTTTATTGTATTATATGTTGTGATAAGCTGTCTGTCTGTCTTTCTGTTTTTCATAGACTGTGTGTATATACTACTACTAATAATAATAATAATGATATTAATATTGAAATGATAATAATAATGCATATTGTTATTTATTTGAATCATACAAATATCTATAAAAAAATATCAAAGAAATATTTAAACTGAAAAGTGCTAATATACTGACTTGTTCCTGGCTCATTTCTACGTGTGATCAATTCATTAAAATGTGTTCTACATGATATTACATTTACATTTACATTTACATGATATCACCCATACCCACCACCCATCATGTCACATGGCATGTCAATGACCTATGGTATACATTATATCACCCAACATATCATGTTTTATATTTATTATTTATAAATAGTATACATAGTATCGACATTTATCTTAATGTTTTATTTATTTAATGCTCATGTACACATGCTCATTTAGAGCAGTTTGAAATACATACAGTATATATTGAATCCAATTGTGTTTATTCAGATTAAGATGAAGACTAATGTGTACAGAATACATCACACCCACCTATGAGTTTTTAAGGGTTGTTAGGACCCAACGAGACCGGCCAGCCAAATGTGCCATAGAACCCAGAAGAAGAGACTCAGGACAACCAAAACAACGGAAAATGTCTTTACTGACAAATCTCCACAATCAAAAACACAACAAGGTAGGATAGGATGCGTGGGGTGGTCGACGCGGGGAGATGGTCCAGAGGGTGGAACGCGGAGAGGGTCCTTGGTGGATCCTTGGCGCCATAAGGTTCTCAGTAAGGTGTGCATTGGTCTAGCACCGACGTCGGTCTTCGACCGCCTTAAGTAGGAAGAACGCAGGTGTTCATTGGCCTCAGCCGGCCTGATTATGATGGGAAAAACCTGGGATCAATTAGAGCGCGGGGTCACATTAACAGGCTGAAGAATGGAGAACAACTCTTTGTCTGATTGGCTGATTTCATAAGAACTAAGATTGCAATCAGAGAGGAACACACACAACGTTGGTTCTGCATTCTGTTCCCAGCAGCAGCACCACCACCTCCTCATGTTAATCCTGTGTGTGTATGAGCTACTACAGTGGTTCCCAAACGTTTAAGGTCCTGTACCCCTTAACCATAGAACCTCCTGCTGGGTTCCCCCTCTACCTCTCACCTGATGTTCCATATGAAGACAAGACCATGGATTCACTGTTTAAGGTCCTGTACCCCTTAACACAGGTGGGGTTTTTGGGAACCCAGGTGGTGTTTTTTTAGGAACCCAGGTGGTGTTTTTGGGGACCCCAGGTGGTGTTTTTTTGGGAAACCAGGTGGTGTTTTGGAGAACCCAGGTGGTGTTTTTTTGGGAACCCAGGTGGTGTTTTGGGGAACACAGGTGGTGTTTTGGGGAACCAAGGTGGTCTTTCGGGAACCCAGGTGGTGTCTTTAAGGTGACCCAGGTAATGTTTTTGGGAACCCATGTGGTGTTTAAGGGAACACAGGTGCTGTTCATGGGAACACAGGTGGTTTTTCTGGAACAATGTGGTGTTTTTGGGAACCCAGGTGGTGTTTTTAGGAACCCAGGTGGTGTTTTTGGGAACCCAGGTGGTGTTTTTAAGGGGACCCAGGTGGGTGTTTTGGGAACCCAGGTGGTGTTTTTGGGAACCCAGGTGGTGTTTTTAAGGGGAACCAGGTGAGGGTTTTGGGAACCCAGGTGGTGTTTTTGGGAACCCAGGTGTTGTTTTTAATAAAACCCAGGTGGGGGTTTTCTGAACCCAGGTGGTGTTTTTGGGAACACAGGTGGTTTTTCAGGAACAATTTGGTGTTTTGGGGAACCCAGGTGGTGTTTTTGGGAACCCAGGTGGTGTTTTTAGGAACCCAGGTGTTGTTTTTAAGGGGACCCAGGTGGGGGTTTTGGGAA
The DNA here is from genome assembly GCA_027704905.1 of Muraenolepis orangiensis. Lineage (NCBI taxonomy): Eukaryota > Metazoa > Chordata > Actinopteri > Gadiformes > Muraenolepididae > Muraenolepis > Muraenolepis orangiensis. The sequence continues at coordinate 5,573 of JANIIK010001759.1, forward strand.
CCCAGGTGGTGTTTTTAAGGGGACCCAGGTGGGGGTTTTGGGAACCCAGGTGGTGTTTTTAAGGGAACACATGTGGTATTTTTAAGGGAACCAGGTGGGGGTTTTAAGGGAACACCGGTGTTTTTTTTAAGGGAACCCAGGTGGGGTTTTTGTGAACCAAGGTGTTTTTTTTAAGGGAACCCAGGTGGGGTTTTTGTGAACCCAGGTGGGGTTTTTGGGCACCCAGGTGGTGTTTTTTTGGGAACCCAGGTGGTGTTTTGGGGAACACAGGTGGTGTTTTGGGGAACCAAGGTGGTCTTTCGGGAACCCAGGTGGTGTCTTTAAGGTGACCCAGGTAATGTTTTTGGGAACCCATGTGGTGTTTAAGGGAACACAGGTGCTGTTCATGGGAACACAGGTGGTTTTTCTGGAACAATGTGGTGTTTTTGGGAACCCAGGTGGTGTTTTTAGGAACCCAGGTGGTGTTTTTGGGAACCCAGGTGGTGTTTTTAAGGGGACCCAGGTGGGTGTTTTGGGAACCCAGGTGGTGTTTTTGGGAACCCAGGTGGTGTTTTTATGGGGAACCAGGTGAGGGTTTTGGGAACCCAGGTGGTGTTTTTGGGAACCCAGGTGTTGTTTTTAATAAAACCCAGGTGGGGGTTTTCTGAACCCAGGTGGTGTTTTTGGGAACACAGGTGGTTTTTCAGGAACAATTTGGTGTTTTGGGGAACCCAGGTGGTGTTTTTGGGAACCCAGGTGGTGTTTTTAGGAACCCAGGTGTTGTTTTTAAGGGGACCCAGGTGGGGGTTTTGGGAACCCAGGTGGTGTTTTTAAGGGGACCCAGGTGGGGGTTTTGGGAACCCAGGTGGTGTTTTTAAGGGAACACATGTGGTATTTTTAAGGGAACCAGGTGGGGGTTTTAAGGGAACACCGGTGTTTTTTTTAAGGGAACCCAGGTGGGGTTTTTGTGAACCAAGGTGTTTTTTTTAAGGGAACCCAGGTGGGGTTTTTGTGAACCCAGGTGGGGTTTTTGGGCACCCAGGTGGTGTTTTTAAGGGAACCCAGGTGGTGTTTTTGGGAACCCAGGTGGTGTTTTTAAGGGAACACAGGTGGTGTTAAGGGAACCCAGGTGGGGGTTTTAAGGGAACCCAGGTGGCGTTTTTAGGAACACCGGTGTTTTTTTTAAGGGAACCCAGGTGGGGGTTTTGGGAACACAGGTGGGGTTTTTGTGAACCCAGGTGGTGTTTTTGGGAACACATGTGGTGTTTTTGGGATCACAGGTGGTGTTTTAAGGAACCCAGGTTGTGTTTTTGGGAAACGAGGTGGTGTTTTTTTGGGAACCCAGGTGGTGTTTTTAAGGGAACCCAGGTAGTGTTTTTTGGGAATATAGGTGGTGTTTTTTTGGGAACCCAGGTGGTGTTTTTAGGAACTAAGGTGGTGTATTTGGAACCCAGGGGGTCATTTGGGGAACACAGGTGGGTTTTTTGGGAACCCAGGTGGTGTTTTGGGGAACATGGGTGGTGTTTTTAGGAACACAGGTGGTGTTTGTAAGTGTCACAACCAAAGGTCTGATGACCAAACAAATTACACCTGGACCGGGCTGTTGTGAAGCCAACCCGTCCAGTGAGCGCTTCTAAGCACAGGTCCCGGCAGGAATTTAGACAAAACGTTCGTTACAAGGGTAAATTATATTTATTCACTATGGGGAATCAAACCCACAACAACACAAAATAGCATCGCATCCACACACAGTGGCAAACAACAGGCAACCTCCACACTCCACTCTGGTCGGTGGCAATGACACAATGAGGCGCCCGGCTGGGTGTCACATGGCAGGCTTTATCCACCCGTCCTATCGAGGCTGATTGCCGACAGCCGCCGCTCATCAGGCAATCAGCGCTCCCTAGAGGAGAGACGGGCGGCACCTGGGAAGGAGAAACAAAAAGGGGCCAATACAACGGTGACACACATCAACTACAAATATAACATATACTAACCTGATGTTTACAAACATAACAATGTTAATGACCCACCCATGGACGTCACAGACACCTAGGCTTAGTTGCTTTGCACTTGTCTGCCACATGCCCAAACCTTTGGCATTTAAAGCACCGCAGAGGTTTAGGGATGAATTCCCTTACTAGATAGCTCATCATCATCATCACGTCAGGTGAGCTGGAGCCGCCCGCCTGACGCTCCTCGGCCGGTCGGTGACAACGGGCATAATGCCAGGTGGTCAAACACCACAAACTAACAACAGATAACACTCAACACACACTAACACAACACTACATACAAGACATCAACACTGATAGAAAGAGTCAAAGTTAGAGAACTCACTCAGTACACCAAGAGAGAGAGAGAGAGAGAGAGAGAGAGAGAGAGAGAGAGAGAGAGAGAGAGAGAGAGAGAGAGAGAGAGAGAGATTAGATTTTTTGTGGCCTGTTGCCACATGGCCACCTTAAGGGCGGGTCAATTGTCAGATACTGGATGTCATGTTTGATCAGCAACTTAATATTCCTCATGTGCATCTTATAGTAGCACTGAATGACATCCATTTGTATTGGCCTACTGTCAGCTTGTATCCTGGTCCACCTGGTGTTCCTTTGGCCAAGTGTGATGCCTGAAGTTCCTGTTAACCTGGAGGGGTGTGTGTTGTTAATCATACTGAGTAGTGGTACGTTTAAAATTACCTTATGTCTCTAAATGTCTACTTTGGTATTGTAATCTAATGTACAATGTGTTTTTCCGACTAGGTGGTATCAGCTGCTGTTTAGCTACAGTTCGGTTTTGCTTGAGTTAGGTTTTTGTTTTATTTTAGTTTTGCGGTCTTATATTTAGGATTTTAGTGTGTTTTACTGTTTGCTCGTTGGGACCAACTGGATAATTGTTTCTTCTGCTTTATACTCATTAGTTGTTTCTTTGCCCCTTGTCGTGGAGTTGGAGCCAGCTAGTGGTGGAGGCACACGGTCTGATTCCCTTCACGGCTTGTAGTGGTGGGAGCACTGGGACACAGTTTGTAGTGAGGTTTGGTTTGCAGGGAGCAGGTGGGTAAGGGGGCACAGCCCTGTTAGACTGCCTCCCCCTGGCCGGTGGTGGGTAAGGGGACACAGCCCTGTTAGACTGCCTCCCCCTGGCCGGTGGTGGGTAAGGGGACACAGCCCTGTTAGACTGCCTCCCCCTGGCTGCCCTCTGCCCACTCCCCTTTGCCCCTAATTGATTTTAGTCATTTCCTATATAAAGTGTTTTTACCAAGAATAAGCTAATAAATGTGATTGACATGTTGAAATAAACTGTTAAACTTTTTCATTATAATTGAACCACGTCTCTGTCTTGTCAGTCATGAACATGTAGCGCCTTCTTATTTTCTGAGGTGTTAATTAAATCTCTCTGGGGTTAAATTCCCCAGGTGGCGTTGTCAGGCGTCTTGGTATCTGGGAGGCTCTGCCTTTAAGAACCACCACCCGCCACATTGAGTAACTTTTATTCTTCTACGTTTTGGACCAGTCAACATAAACACGGTTCAACGTCACACATAAGCAGTCACATCAACAATGTAAACAGTCACGTCGTCACGGTAACAGAACAACGGTTGCTTAGTGACACGCTGATCCACGCCCCGCTGGTTACGATCGCAGAACGTTTTAATGTGACTCGCTCAACTCGAACCAACTGCCACTCTCGTACTCCTCGGGCCCCGGAACACACACACACACACACACACACACACACACACACACACACACACACACACACACACACACACACACACACACACACACCCCAACAGCAGTGCCTAAATAAACTGTCCAACTGTACTAAACTGTCAAGTAACTAAATGACTATTAACACTGACACGGACAGTCCATTGAGATGTACTGGCTTAGGAGACTTGATGTAAATCTGTTCTACAGTCTGTGAAATAAACCAGTCGATGGAGTGAATGGGAAATCTCCTCCTCTGCTTGTTTTGTTGTTGATCAGATTCAAGTCTGCACCGTTTGCAGGAAAAGTGCGACCCCTGGTGGTCAAAGTAGATCGTTGTTTTACCTCTTCTACTGAATCCATATTGTACTGAGAATGTACATATTCTACTGAATATATAGAGTAGATTCCACAGAAAATGTCCCCACGTTATTTCCATTTTTATTGAAATCAGAAAAGTGTTCAAACATAAACTAAGATAAATGTTTTGTTTTACAATATATATAACATGATATGCAAATTACCCTAAAATTGTATAGAATGAAAGAGAGAGAGAGAGAGAGTATGTCTGTCTGTCTGTCTGTCTGTCTGGATCCGGATCCAGGGGACTTTTTGGTGGGGCAGTAGTATGTTCTACTGAGGGCCCTCTCGTTGGAGGTATGATAGAGAGAGCGAGAGTGAGAGCGAGAGAGAGAGAGAGAGAGAGATAGCGAAAGAAAGAGAGAGAGAGAGAGAGAGAGAGAGAGAGAGAGATGGAGACAAGATACAAGATACAAGATACAATATTTTTTGATTGGTCATTTGTAACAAGTACAATGGAATGCTGACTCCCTATTCCCTCCCGCAGTAAGAATTAACACTATAAAAATACTTTCCACCATTAAAATGAACATTAAAAACAACAATAAAGTGAGAGGAGAGAGAGAGAGAGAGAGAGAGAGAGAGAGAGAGAGAGAGAGAGAACATAAACAACCCCCTAACCCTGACCGCTCCTGACCTGCTGGCTGTCTCCTTGATGGCTGACTCCGCCGTCTGTGGATGAATGGGTGGATGAATGGGTGGATGAATGGGTGAATGTGAGCCATGACTTGTAAAGCGCTTAGAGTGGCCGCACTGGTTAGAAAAGCGCTCTATAAATGCAGTCCGTTTACCATTTACCAAGGGAGAAGGGAGACGGAGGAGAAGAGCCCTAGGAAGGATCACATGTGTGTGTGTGTGTGTGTGTGTGTTTGTGTGTGTGTGTGTGTGTGTGTGTGTGTGTGTGTGTGTGTGTGTGTGTGTGTGTGTGTGTGTGTGTGTGTGTGTGTTTTGATTGCCCGTTCTGGTAGAGGCGTCTGCGTTGTCATCCACGCACATACTGTTTAAAAAAATAAATAAATGCACATTTCATGCAAATGCCTTCCCATTGATATTGCAGCGTGTGTAGAGTGTTAATAGTCATTTAGTTACTTGACAGTTTAGTACAGTTGGACAGTTTATTTAGGCACTGCTGTTGGGGCGAGAGACCGCCCCTTCCGTGTGTGTGTGTGTGTGTGTGTGTGTGTGTGTGTGTGTGTGTGTGTGTGTGGTTGTGGTTCTGGACAACAGTGGGGAATAAAGACAGCGTTCGTACCTTGGAGTGATCTGTGATCTTTAATAGCAGCGAACGCTACAATAAATACAAATGTGAGCCTTATTATTTATTATTTATTATTTATTATTTATTATTTATTATTTATTATTTATTATTTATTATTTATTATTTATTATTTATTAATTGTTTCTCGTCTGTGATCAATCCCGTTAAGGGGGAGGAGGGGGGGGGGCTTCCTTTAAATGCTGAGTCACATTAAAACGTTCTGATCACGTGACCAGCGGAGCGTGGATCAGCGTGTCACTAAGCAACCGTTGTTCTGTTACCGTGACGACGTGACTGTTTTACGTTGTTGACGTGACTGCTTATGTGTGTCGTTGAACCGTGTTTATGTTGACGTAACGTATCAAAACATATAAGAATAAAATCTCTCTCTCTCTCTCTCTCTCTGTCTGTCTGTCTGTCGGTCTGTCTGTCTGTCTGTGTCTCTCTCTCTCTCTATTTTACTGTCTGTCTCTTTTACTGTATGTAATGTGTTTGACCACCTGGCATTATGCCCGTTGTCAATGGCCGGTCGAGGAGCGACCTTTGATGGCGGCTGGCTCCAGCTCACCTGACGTGACTCCTGTATTGGAGTCTGAATGGCTTGGCGTGCAGCAGTTTGCTGTTAAAGCTCAGGTGGTAGAGACGGTGGTGCGGGTGGAGAGCAGAACGGAGAACAGGATCATGTTGAGTGTGCACATAAAGTCACTGGTGAAATCAGTGCCCGGGCCAGTGGGAATTCAGTGAAGAATCAGACAGAGAACATTAAAGTGGTTATTATTCATGAGGAAAGCTGCAGTGCCAGAGCTGATAGGGCGGCTGAGGTGGCCTTGATGGCTGTGGACACGCAGGAGGAAATTGTCATTTAAAATACAGCCAACAAAAGGAAAGAACCTGACAAAGAGCAGAGAGAGGCTGAGGCCAAGAAAGTGCTGGAGGATTTCTCTGATGAGGACAGTGAGGTGACGCCTTCACAAGAAAGTCTGTTCATTGTTTATCCTCTTGAGAAAATAAAGAGGTTTTTAGCGGAAACTAAAGGTATTAGGGCAATCAAAACAGATTTTCCATTTTTTCCAGATTTGAGAGGTTTAATCAGGTCTGTGATACTGCTAAGAAAGACAGAGGATATGTTTATTGATCAAGAGGTCTATCGGCTCATGAAGATTGTTACAAAAGCGAGGGAACAGCTATTGGATGAAGATTTATATTCCAAAAGCTAATTCCATTTTGCTTCAGGAACATTATCTTTTCCCTGTGTTCCTTGGTATCAAATTGAGAGCATGATTCCATTACATGACTCCCATTACAGAAAATATATGAATTATTTGTGTTTCTAGGTCTTTGCTCTGACAATTTTACATCTACATTTGTAGCAAAACTGCCTTTCGCATGGCTCTTTAATGGAGCTTTGGGTTTCACTTTATAAGTGCTTGAGGAGTCCTGAATGTCACCAAACACTGGGTCTGAGATAATGCTTGTTTGTCTCTCAATAAAGCACACCAGATCAGCCATTCTTATTCTGGTGCTGCGCTGTTCCTGCATCTCACAGGCCTTTTTTCCCTTAGCTTATATGGCAACTTCAGAACAATGTTCCTCATGTTGGAACTTGTGTCCAGCTCTTCCATATATTCAAGTTGCTCCATGGCATTGCAGCAACCTCTAAGGTACAATGCAAAGTCCTGTAATGCTCTGGAGTCCTCCGATCTTATGGTTGGCCAGGAGAGGGCCTTCTCTATGTAAGCACAAGAGATCTTATACTCGTTGCCAAAATGTTCTTTGAGCAACTGCCTTGCCTTTCCATAGCCTCTGTTGGGATCCATATGCTGGCAACTTTTGACGAGCTCCTGAGCTTGCCCTTTTGTGTATTGGATTAAGAATTGCAATCGATCTTGGTTATTGTCTGTTTTATTTTCAATTATATGTTCAAATGAATGGATGAATGACTTGTATTGCAAGATATTTCCATCAAAAACTGTAATATTTCCTTTGGGTAAAGAATGTAACCTTTGTTGTTTTACCAGGAGGCTTGTCAACTGGTTTTGGTTCTCAAGGATTTTTACAAGACTATTAGATTCCTGACCTTTGTCTGGTACATGTGAAGAGCCCTGTGTAGAAGGGTTCATTGGGATGCTCTGCTCAAACTGTGGTTGAGTAGCGCTCCTGGGTTGGGCAGAATATCGCACTTCGTCTGCATTGTGCAAAACAGGGACTTGTACATGGACTCCATCTTTAGGTCGTGTATCCACCTGTATAGTGTCAACAAATAACCTAGACATCCTTTCAGTATTGTCTCAAGGTACGTATTCATTGCATCTGATGTATTCCCATTAACAGCTTCTGCTTTTCTAAAGTAATGTATTTTGGCTGCACTTGCAGTTAATTCAGCTGTATTTTGGCTGCACTTGCAGTTAATTCAGCTAATTCAGCTTTTAATTCAGAACATTATCTTTTCCCTGTGTTCCTTGGTATCAAATTGAGAGCATGATTCCATTACATGACTCCCATTACAGAAAATACATGAATTATTTGTGTTTCTAGGTCTTTGCTCTGACAATTTTACATCTACATTTGTAGCAAAACTGCCTTTCGCATGGCTCTTTAATGGAGCTTTGGGTTTCACTTTATAAGTGCTTGAGGAGTCCTGAATGTCACCAAACACTGGGTCTGAGATAATGCTTGTTTGTCTCTCAATAAAGCACACCAGATCAGCCATTCTTATTCTGGTGCTGCGCTGTTCCTGCATCTCACAGGCCTTTGTGCGCCATTTTTCCCTTAGCTTATATGGCAACTTCAGAACAATGTTCCTCATGTTGGAACTTGTGTCCAGCTCTTCCATATATTCAAGTTGCTCCATGGCATTGCAGCAACCTCTAAGGTACAATGCAAAGTCCTGTAATGCTCTGGAGTCCTCCGATCTTATGGTTGGCCAGGAGAGGGCCTTCTCTATGTAAGCACAAGAGATCTTATACTCGTTGCCAAAATGTTCTTTGAGCAACTGCCTTGCCTTTCCATAGCCTCTGTTGGGATCCATATGCTGGCAACTTTTGACGAGCTCCTGAGCTTGCCCTTTTGTGTATTGGATTAAGAATTGCAATCGATCTTGGTTATTGTCTGTTTTATTTTCAATTATATGTTCAAATGAATGGATGAATGACTTGTATTGCAAGATATTTCCATCAAAAACTGTAATATTTCCTTTGGGTAAAGAATGTAACCTTTGTTGTTTTACCAGGAGGCTTGTCAACTGGTTTTGGTTCTCAAGGATTTTTACAAGACTATTAGATTCCTGACCTTTGTCTGGTACATGTGAAGAGCCCTGTGTAGAAGGGTTCAGTGGGATGCTCTGCTCAAACTGTGGTTGAGTAGCGCTCCTGGGTTGGGCAGAATATCGCACTTCGTCTGCATTGTGCAAAACAGGGACTTGTACATGGACTCCATCTTTAGGTCGTGTATCCACCTGTATAGTGTCAACAAATGACCTAGACATCCTTTCAGTATTGTCTCAAGGTACGTATTCATTGCATCTGATGTATTCCCATTAACAGCTTCTGCTTTTCTAAAGTAATGTATTTTGGCTGCACTTGCAGTTAATTCAGCTTGTATATCTAGAGTTTCCCTTTTCTTCCGGATCATTTCTCTTTGGTGATCTAGCTCCTCTTGTTGCTCTTCCAAAGCATGCTTTTGCTGCAAAGCTGTAGCCTTGGCAAGTAAAGCAGCCCTTTCTGCTCCGGCACAAATGCGTGCAGATAATGTGGAGGAGACTGATCTACCAGACCCACTACTATGACCAGAGGAAGCTACTGAGATGTTATCCTCCTCCTTAGGACAGTGACACCAGGTGCACCACTAACAGTATCAGGGTTTTCTATTGCAGCTATCCACTTTGTGACTTTATCAATAAAAACATTTATTTGATGATATCTTGGTCCATACCAGGTTTCTAAATCTTCTTTTCTTTCTTCCTCATTTAACATTTGTTGGTAAGACACGTGGAGAGATTTGAACTCGTCAAGCATAGCAGTAAACTTTTCCATATTTCCTTTTACTTCGTCCAGATATTCATTATCAGCCATTAACGATTTAATTATATTCATTCTTCTGGTAAGATGAGACATTTTACCAGCTCTAGAGGAGCGCATCTTCGCTGGCGCTTCATTAAGATCCTTTTCAGTAAGGCCTGAAATCATATCTAAATCGGAGTCCGCCATTCAGCTCCTCAAAATAATCAGCTAATTAGTTAATACAACAGAAAATCATTCTACTCCTTGAACACAAATGTTCTTCGACTCTTATTCCCGTTGTATTACCGTATTGACCCGAATATAAGACGGGGTTTTTTTCCTAGAAAAATATCAGAAAATGAGGGGTCGTCTTATAATCGGGGTTTAGACTTTTCGATGTACCGTAATTGCACATGTAATTGCGCAACAACAGATCGCGCCAAACGAGTGTTCCGAGACATCGCGCGACACTTAAAGTAACAGTACATAGCAACAGTTGCCTGGAGAGATAGAAATGGAGAGACACAGCGACCAACTAGGGCAATTTAATAAACAGGAGAGACGAAGTTACGATGCCAATTTTAAGATAATGGTGATAAACGAAGCAGAGACATCAAACACCTGTCATTGCGACGCAGGACAAGCCCAGCGCCTGCCCTCAGACTCCAGAGAGAAGCTACTGTCTTATCAGCGATATGTGATCAAGTTAAGGAAGAAGCACTCATACCCCCTTGATCAGATGGGCAATGCTGATCAAACGCCTGTGTATTTTGACATGCCAACATCTGTCACTGGGCATAAGAAAGGCGACAAATCAGTGATTGTGAAGACTACTGGAAACGAGAAGAGCCGAGTAACGCTCATGTTAACGCGCCTCGCAGATGGGACACAACTCCCCCCGTACGTGGTTTTAAAACGCAAGACTGTACCTAAAGAGGCAGTGACTGTACCTAAAGAGGCAGTGACTGTACCTAAAGAGGCAGTGACTGTACCTAAAGAGGCAGTGCCAGCTGGCATTACGTAGGTACCCAGGCAAAGGGCTGGATGGAGACGGAGCTGGTGGTGGACTGGCTCAAGGTTGGGGCAGACGGCGCCAGTCAAAAAGCAAGTGAAAGAGTTGAATGGTGACCTAGTGATCATACCGGGCGGAATGACAAGCCAGCTGCAGGTGTTGGATGTGGTCGTTAACAAACCATTCAAGGTTCATCTGCGCAAGAGATCCACAGAGTGGCTCATGGCTGCTAATCACGCACTGACACCGTCTGGAAAAAGCCTGCAGTACGTTTGCTCTGTGAATGGATCTTGCAAGCATGGGCTGACGTTTCCCCAGAAAGCATCATTAATGGGTTATGAAATGCTGCGTATCAAATGCCATGGATGGCAGCGAGGATGACGTGATGTGGGAGGAGACGGGGGAGCAGACACCGTGAGTGACGATAGCGGGAGTGAGAGGAACAACCAGCGACGTAGAAGACGAGCTGAATGAGAAGACGTGATGTGACCGATAGACTGATGTTCCGTTTTATTGCACTACTGTTTTATTGCACTACTGTTTCATTGCTATCTATCTAGCCTGTTTTGTTTTTGTTTGCCAAGTTAGGCAAATTAGAACACAATGTGTGATGTGTGTTATCATTATTTTCAAATAAAATGATTTTCTTTATAAAAAAAAAGATTTGGTCTTCAAAAAAATGTATTTATTTATTTTTCCAAAAATGAGTCTTGAAAAAGAGGGGTCGTCTTATAATCGGGGTCGTCTTATATTCGGGTCAATACGGTAATTGCGTTACTGCATACGCGGCTTCAATATCATCGGCGTCTTTTCAAACAAAACACTTTAAGTTTTAACCAAATACTCCGTGAGTGATCCATTCATTCAAAACTCGTACATAAACGTCTCCAAAATCCAGTTCAATGATATTCCATTGAATTCAACTTAAAGCGCTCATACCTCCGATGGCGTAACGTTGCTTTGTTTCTTTGTGTGTTTGTTGGGTGGTTTCTCAGCGCGTCGGCCCTCCCATGATGCACCTGTTGCATCGGCCTGCTCAGTTCCACAACTTCTCCACCTTCCAAAAATGAATTCCATTAAGTGTCGTTCCTTGTTACGGTCCAAAGAGCGGCATCATTGACTAATTGTAGTGGCAAAAAGCATTGTTTGTTCTATTGAACGTCCTTAGACAGAGTGGAGAGGGAGGAGTTTCAAACAGGTGATGAAAACTGACCACTTGGTTGCTACCAGACTCTGCTAATACTGATGTTTTGACTTCAGGAGAAATAATACAACTATACGTTTGTGTGTGTGTGTGTGTGTGTGTGTGTGTGTGTTCTCCACAGTCGACACCAGGAGAGGTCAAAGGTTACCAGTGCTGGGTCTGTACAGCAGCATCAAACAGAGCTGATCAAGGTGTGTAAAAGTCCAACAAGACATTAGCCTTCAGCTCTACATGAACATTAAAAAGCATCTCTTGTGGTGCTCAGAGTCTCCCTCTTTAGACCAGTTCGTTGTCCTTTCGATGGTTTTACCACGTTTGAGGATACCGGTGCGTCTTGATTCATTGGACGCGTAAACATGGTCTGAAGCGGAGTAACATAAACTGATGGTTTTATTTAGTTGTTTTAAATACATTGAAAAGCAACAGAAAAGTATAATATCCACTGTTTGGTCTATTGTTCTTGGTTTAGCTTGACTCGGCTGTTGACGGTCAATGATGGTGTGCGCAAGACACCGGAACCCTCCTGTGGCCGTTGTTCCGCACACCTTTATGAGTTTGCCCCCATGACCTATAGAGGGAACAACACTCACACACACATTAACCCCATGACCTATAGAGGGCACAACACTCACACACACATTAACCCCATGACCTATAGAGGGCACAACACTCACACACACATTAACCCCATGACCTATAGAGGGCACAACACTCACACACACATTAACCCCATGACCTATAGAGGGCACAACACTCACACACACATTAACCCCATGACCTATAGAGGGCACAACACTCACACACACATTAACCCCATGACCTATAGAGGGCACAACACTCACACACACATTAACACATTCCAGCTCTTAATAATATTGAATAGAAATTAAATTAGAAAGGAGAAATAATATTTATGGCAACTAAAGGTTGATATGGCTCCTACAATATCTATTGAAACTAATTGGGCCGTTACCGTGATTACCGTGACATCAGTTTAAACAGTAACAGATGAACATATCCAGCGTCACGTAGGAAACCTCAGAGTTATGTTCAAGACCCGTTTCTGTCCACCAGGATATCAGGGTCAGTCTGTGATACACCACTTCTCAGGTCATTAAAGGTTTGATTCTTAATAGACTTGTGATGTTTAAATGCATCGGCCCTGGATGTTAAAGCATGACGGTTAAGAGAGACTTCAGAGTCATGGGCCATAGAACATAGAGCTTATTTGGGGTTTAGGAGTTATGAATATTACGTGACATTAATATATCTTCAGTTATAATAACTTGTAGAGAGGTCCGCCTACTCCTAAAGGCACATGACGCTGCTTTTAGGTCAGGCGATGCACTGGCCTACTGTTTAGCCAGGGCTAATCTGAAAAAGGGCATCAAGCAGGCCAAGCTCAAACACAAGCGAAGGGTTGAAGACCACTTCAACAACCCCGATCCCCGACACATGTGGCAGGACATCCAGGCCATCACGGATTATAAACCCTCCAACAACTCAACCCCCAACCACCGACCACCAGCCCCTCCCCCTCTCCCCCACAGACCACCAGCCCCTCCCCCTCTCCCCCACAGACCACCAGCCCCTCCCCCTCTCCCCCACAGACCACCAGCCCCTCCCCCTCTCCCCCACAGACGTGCGTGCGGCACTGAGCAGAACAAATGCTCATAAGGCAGCTGGTCCTGATGGCGCCCCCGGTGGCGTGCTCAGGAACTGCGCTGAGCAGCTGACCGAGGTCCTTACTGACATGTTCAACTTGTCACTAGCTCAGGCAGTTGTCCCAGCGTGCTTTAAAACCACCTCCATTGTGCCAGCTCCAAAACCCTCCTCTGCAGCGAGCCTCACTGACTTCCACCCTGTTGCCCTCACCCCCATCATCATGAAGTGCTTCTAGAGGCTGGTCCTGGCTCTCCTCAAATCTGGCCTCTCACCCTCACTGGATAAACACCAATCTGTCTACCGTGAGAACAGGAGCACGGAGGACGCCATCTCCTCAGCCCTTCACTCCTCTCTCTCCCACCTGGATGAGAACACCCAGGTGAGAAGGCTGTTCATAGACTTCAGCTCAGCATTCAACACATCATCCCCTCCAAACTCATCTTCAAACTTGGTGACCTCATGAAAACCAAGAACCTTGACATCAACCCCTCAGTTTGTAACTGGTTACTAGACTTCCTAACCAACAGACCCCAGTCAGTCAGGTTAGACCATCTCACCTCCTCCACCCTCACCACCGTGTGTGTGTGTATAATAAGTTATCAATCAATCCAACCCTCTGGTTAGTAAACCCTGCCTGTGTGTTCATTAAGTGGTTATTGAACCTGAAGCCTGTGCTTGGGCCCTGGATCAATATCCCCTGTATTCCTCCACTACGGTCTGGGAGCAGGTCAGGAACGTTCAACAAATGCAACAATTTCATTATTTAGTTATTTACTTACATATTGAGCTCTTAGTCAATTGTTCATTCATGTGTTCATTGTTCTTTATCTCAAAGGTTCACAGCGACCTCTGCTCTTAATCGATGACCCAATCCCTTCACGGTTCTTACTCGTATTTTAATATCTGTATATCGCTGTGTTCTGCTGCTCCCTGCTGGCGACACTAGAGCATTACAACACCACGCAGCTCTAATAATATCATATATATATATATATTATATACAGGCAGTTATATACAGTGTGTGTGGTGTAGGTTTTTGGACTGGTGCTCAACACACACACACACACACACACACACACACACATACACACACACAGTAAGTGACCAGGGGCCGGTTGTTCAAAGTGTCCTTCCCCCCTCAGTCGTTCAATCTTTTAATCAGTCGTTAAGTCTTAATCAGTCCTTAAATGTCCTAGTCAGTCGTTAAGTCTTAATCAGTCCTTAAATGTCCTAATCAGTCGTTAAGTCTTAATCAGTCCTTAAATGTCCTAATCAGTCGTTAGTTAACCATTTGTTAACTGTTGGTTGTTCAAAGGATGATTAGGCGAGTGGCTAACTAATCACTACTTAACCAGTCGTTAAACAGTTATTAAGTATTAATATTAAGTATTTTTACCCATAATTCTTGAAACGACTTCCTGTATCTCCTCTTAACAACTCTAAAGATGGATGCTAATGCTAGTTAGCAGAAAGAGAAAAACTATATTTTTCCTTAGCAGAAGTTAATCTGTTAGAGAGTTGGTAGAGGAGAGCAGGGAAACACTGAGGAGAGATTTTTTTTAAATGATATATTATGTATATATATATTTTTAATATAATAATTATTTCGATGTATGTGTTGTATATATGTTAATTGTTGTCTTTCTTGATGGTATCTTCTCTAGCGATGTTGATTCATGTTGTGGAGCAGCAAAAAGTTGGGTAAAAGCTAAACAAGAACCACTAGACATGTCTTAATCATAGTTTAATACACCTTCAGCCAGTGGTTAAAGTTAACCACTGGTTAATCGCCTGAAGATGTTGACCACTAAATACCCTTTGAACAACCTAATTGAACCATGCATTAAAAGTGAACCACTGATTAGCTGATTTAACGACTCGTTAAGAGTTAAACAGCCTTCAACCAACCGGCCCCAGAAGAAGAGAGCCAACACAAGACTTAATGAAAGGTTTATTCAGGGTAGGTTTGTTGAACCGTATGTTAAAGATGTTTGGGTAACTGACAACTGATATTGAACCCCACCCATGTGTAGCAGGACCACTGGTTCAGGTTCTGTCCCACACTCATCTCTAGGCCCTGAACTCACCATCACCTAAAGTAGGTCAACTCCTCCCCCAGAGCCAACCCCTAATTAACTCAGGGGGGTTTAAGGCACCTGTGGCATCATGGCAGCCTTTGGTTGGTTTGCTGCCTGCCTGTTGCCACATGGCCACCTTAAGGGGAGGTCAATTGTCAGATACTGGATGTCATGTTTGATCAGCAACTTAATATTCCTCATGTGCATCTTATAGTAGCACTGAATGACATCCATTTGTATTAGCCTACTGTCAGCTTGTATCCTGGTCCACCTGGTGTTCCTTTGGCCAAGTGTGATGCCTGAAGTTCCTGTTAACCTGGAGGGGTGTGTGTTGTTCCCCCCTGGCCCTGCTTAGTACTTTAATATCAATCATAATGAGTAGTGGTATGTTTATAATTACCTAAGTTAAAAGATTTAAATGTGTACTTCTGTATTGTAAGCTAATGTACAATGTGTTTTTCCTACTAAGTGGTATCAGCTGCTGTTTTGCTACGGTTAGGTTTTTGTTTCAATTTAGTTTTGCTGTCTTATATTTAGGATTTTAGTGTATTTTACTGCTCGTTGGGACCAACTGGATAATTTTTTCTTCTGCTTTACCTCTCTTCCTCCCCCCCCCCACCCTATCCTCCTCCCTCCTTCTCCTCCCTCACCCAAATCTTTCTTCCTCCTCCTCCCTCCCTCTCCCTCCCTCTATCCTCCTCCCTCTTCCCTCCTTCCCTCACCACCTCTCTCCCTCCTCCTCCCCACCTCTCTCCCTCCTCCTCCTCCCTCTCCCTCCCTCCCTCTATCCTCCTCCCTCCTTCTGCTCCCTCACCACCTCTCTCCCTCCCTCTATCCTCCTTCCTCCTTCTCCTTCCCTCACCACCTCTCTTCCTCCTCCTCTCCCTCCCTCCCTCTATCCTCCTCCCTCCTTCTCCTCCCTCCCCCACATCTCTCCTCCTCACCCAAAGACAAACTCCAGCTCCCCAGAACTGTGTTGAAAGTCAAGCCTCAGTGAGGCGGCGTGTTGGGACTCAGTCTCCCTTGGGACAACAAGTGAGTCTCTGAGTCATTCAGTCACCGTGGTGACAGGATGAATACGCTTCATCAAACCTTGGATCAACCCTTCATTAAGTCTTGGGTTGGCTCTCTTCTTCTGGTCACTTCAACATTCAACATGTTTTATGAGCCATTTTAAACCAGTTCAACAGAATGCTTCCTCCCCATTCCCTCTTGCAGTGTGTGTGTGTGTGTGTGTGTGTGTGTGTGTCTGTTAGAGAGAGAGATGTGTGTGTGTCTGTTAGAGCATTGGGCCCTCCCCACTTCTCTCTCTCCTTCTCTTCTCTCCCCACCTCCCTGCCTCTATCCTCCTCCCTCCCTCCCTCAACACCTCTCTCCCTCCTCCTCCTCCCTCCCTCCCTCCCCACTTCTCTTCCTCTTCCTCCTCCTCCCTCCTTCTCCTTCTCCCTCCCTCCCTCACCACCTCTCTTCCTCCTAGAGGTGTGTGTTTGTGTGTGTGAGTTTTTGTGAGATATGTGTGTGTCTGTGCTACAGAGAGGTGTGTGTGTGTGTGTGTGTGTTGAGCACCAGTCCAAACACCTACACCACACACACACCTGTGTCTCCTTTACCCTAATCATGTTGGCCAGAAGGTGGTGGATTCAGCGCCCCCTAGTGGTGCAATAACAGATATTAATAAAACATGGCTTTGATAAGCAGCCTCATATCTTAAGATGTATTAATCATTTATCAGACAGCTTCATACCAAGATACTGACAGTGAACACATGTAAGTGTGTGTGTATGTACATAAACGTGTGTGTGTGTACTTCTTTATGTGTGTGTGTGTGTGTGTGTGTGTGTGTGTGTGGCCAAGGCCAAACGCATCATAAAGACATTGCCCTACAGCCACGAACTGTACTCACTGTTACCGTCAGTCAGGCGATACCTCAGTATCAAGTGGTATCAAATAGACTCAGAGATAGCTTCCACAGTCAGGCCATCAGGCTGCTGAACAAGGGCATATAGCATATAACAATGTATATTTTGTTACATTGATTTATATATACATATTGCTCTTTTTCTGTGCCGATATATTGCATTTTATAAATTGCATTTTTATTTATTTTTTTGCTTTTATTCTATTGTTTTTATTCTATTTTTTATCTATTTTTATCTTATTTTTATAACTGCTGTCTGTTGTTGGGTTTTGCACATAATATTTTCACTCACTGCTTTATACTTGTGTAAACTGTGAAGAGACAATAAACTTGACTTGACGTGTGTGTGTGTGTGTGTGTGTGTGTGTGTGTGTGTGTGTGTGTGTGTGTGTGTGTGTGTGTGTGTGTGTGTGTGTTTCTATGAGTGTGTGTGTGTGTGTGTGTGTGTGTGTGTGTGTGTGTGTGTTTCTATGAGTGTGTGTGTGTTTGCACTTCTATATATGTGTGGGTGTGTGCATGCATGCGTGTGTATTTCTATTGTCCTCATTGTGTCCAAGTGGTTGTACTTTCCTTCAGCTACAAGGCCGTCCTTGTTTAAAGACATCATCTTTTATCTGGACTCTACCAATGGTTTCACACGCCATACACGACATGAGAGACAGTAGGGTTCATGTTCTGTATTTATTAAGAGATATAGTCCTCAATAAGCACACCTATCAAATTAAACCAATCACATCCGTAGGGTATTTCCATATAACTGGACACAATGGGCTCTGGATCACAGGAAGATCATTATTAAAGAACACTATTCATATTGGAAGGTTTTCATGTAATGTTGTTTTATTCACCCTTTAAACCCGCAGCACGACTGTAATGACACGTAGATAATGTGTCCAGCTTTAATATAACTGCTTGTATATAATATATATATGATATTATTAGAGCTGCGTGGTGTTGTAATGCTCTAGTGTCGCCAGCAGGGAGCAGCAGAACACAGCGATATACAGATATTAAAATACCAGTAAGAACCGTGAAGGGATTGGGTCATCGATTAAGAGCAGAGGTCGCTGTGAACCTTTGAGATAAAGAACAATGAACACATGAATGAACAATTGACTAAGAGCTCAATATGTAAGTAAATAACTAAATAATGAAACTGTTGCATGAACTAAACATGTTGTCTCAGTGGCTGCGCTTCAAACCACCGCAATAAAACAGAAAGGGAAGCTGTGTGTTGAGAACTGATCTATTGTGTTCTAATCTCTTCTGTTCTATACTCTACTGTCCATCTAGACATCTCCACCTCAGCCTCCAGTGGTTACCTGTGTGTTTAACTGTGTGTGTGTGTGTGTGTGTGTGTGTGTGTGTGTGTGTGTAACTGTGTGTGTGTGTGTGTAACTGTTTGTGTGTGTGTGTGTGTGTGTGTGTGTGTGTGTGTGTGTGTGTGTGTGTGTGTGTGTTTAACTGTGTGTGTGTGTGTGTGTGTGTGTGTGTTTCAGCATCATAAAGACATTGCCCACCCCAGCCACGAACTGTACTCACTGTTACCGTCAGCCAGGCGATACCTCAGTATCAAGTGGTATCAAATCTATATATATATAGATAGATATATATCTATATAGTACCAGTGTCTCTCACTAGAGCACTCCCTCTCTCTCTGTCACACACACACTTCCTGTGGGTTTTTCCGTTGCTATAGTTTCACTGTTCTGTTGCTTGTGGTTTCCTGTGTGTGTGTGTGTGTGTGTGTGTGTTTGTGTGCTTACATCCAAACCAAGCCAATACAGGAACCCATTCTCATGTATAAACATATAAACACACACACACGCAGGCACAGGCACACACACACACACACACACGCAGGCACACACACAGACGTGCAGGCACACACACACACACACATAGACACACGCAGGCACAGGCACACACACACACACACACACACACACACACACACACACACACACACACACACACACACACACACACACACACACACACACACACACACACACACACACACACACACACGGTTGAGAGTGCTTGCTTGTTTTTCCTTGTTTTTCTTTCCCTGTCTTTGCGCCTTCGCTGTGCCTGTAGGTGGAGTTTGGGCGTGGCTGACTGATTGTGCATTGGCTGGGGCCGGCCCTCCTGAATAAATACCGCCCCTCTACCAAGATGGCTCTCTCTCTCTCACCTGGGATTTTCCCACGGCAGACGCGCTGGCACACTTTAGTTTTGTTCTTGTTAATTAACTTTAAACATGTTTTGAGATTTTGACATCATTTACCCTTGACGGTCACTTTGCCCATTTTTCCTTCACGTTATTAGTTTAGGGTCAGTTAGAGTAGGTTAGGTAGTTTCCCCGGAAGACTCACTTCTGCAGATGAGACTTGTACCATCAAGGTAGGGGAAGCATGAGGTTTTCTTTTCCTTTTTCCTTTGGTTACCGTCATGTTCTGTTACAGTTCATCAGTTGTAATAAATAATCACGTTTTTCGCACAACCGAGTTCTGTGACCTTTTTTATGTTACGCAGTCCTTAAGTGGCGTTTTGGGCTCGTAACATAAATTGGGGGCTCGTCCGGGATATGTTCGATTTTTTGACGCATAGATTTATAGGTGCGTTTTTCGTCACATTGTTTCGGTTAGTGTGCCCAGCGCTGTCTTTTTCTCTTTTGTTGTCAGGACTGCTTTTGTTTTTTCGCTAGCTGTTTCTTTGGCTGTTTTCTTGCAATGTTTAGTTTAGAGGCATTCATTACTTCTCCCACCATAGAGGTGTTATCCAGTGTTACGCGCGATGAGCTTGTTAGGATCGCAGGTCATTATAAAGTTGAGGTACGAGGTAGTCCATCTAAGGCAGAAATCTTAACTAAACTCACCGATTTTTTGTCCGCTCGGGGTGTTTTTGGTGAAGCGAAAAAGGATTCTCCCGAAATTGGTGCTTCACCTGAAACAGCTGATCGAGCATACCCAGGTACGCCTACCAAAGCTGAACTAGAACTCCGTCGATTAGAGTTAAGGGAGAAGGAGATTGAATGGGAGCGAGAGAAAACACGACTGGAAGCAGATAGACAAGTGGTTCGTGACCGAGAATGTAGAGAGCATGAATATAAAATGAAGGATTTGGAGGTGGCGCAAGCCATTCGTCTTAAGGAACTCGAGATTAAAGCTCGTGAATCTGGCCTTACTCTCCCAACTGATCGTTTCGATGTCACTCGAAGTATTCGACTTGTTCCTCCATTCAATGAAAAGGAGGTCGATAAGTTTTTCGCTCATTTCGAGAGAGTCGCTACAGTTCTTAAATGGCCACGCGAAGTGTGGACCATGACATTGCAGAGTATTTTTGTTGGCAAAGCGCAACAGGCATATTCGACGTTGTCATTAGAGGATGCTGCTGACTACGAGAAAGTCAAGCAAGCAGTGTTGCGCATTTACTCTCTTGTACCCGAAGCGTATAGGCAGAAGTATCGCAACTACCAAAGGCCGGAGTCGCTCACTTATGTGGAGTTCGTTCGGGAAAAAGAATTATTGTTTGATCGTTGGATTAACTCTGAAGATATAACAACATTCGAGGGCCTTCGTAATGAAATGATTCTTGAGGACTTTAAAAGCTGTCTTCCCAAAAATGTAGCCACGTTCCTGAGTGAGCACAAAGGGTTAATTCCATCGAGCGCAGCCGTTCGGGCTGACGAATATGTGCTTGCACATAAAGGTGTGCTTCTCTCGCCTGATAGGTTTCAAAGCAACAACAGTAGCTTTCAAAAGAGTTCTCGGACTTTCAAAGATACTGTAGTCGACAATAGTCAAAAGGAAAGACAAGTGACTCGGAGAGATCATGTTCCTGTTGCTGTTTGCGGTTATTGTAAGAAACGAGGACACATACTTTCGGAGTGTTACTCTCTGAAACGCAAAAACAATGCGTTTCCCCTGCTTCGAATAGGTTTGGCTCCAACTTGGGTCTGTGTGTCTCTTCACCTACCCATGCGTCTAGAAAAGACGATCACATTAGTCAGGCTTTTGCACCATTCATTATGGATGGTTTTGTTACTTTGCCGGCCGACCCTTCTGTGCGGGTTCCTATAAAAATACTCCGCGACACAGCCGCTTCGCAAAGTTTCATTTTGGAGAATGTCCTGCCTTTCAGTGATGACTCCTACACTGGAGAAAATGTACTCGTGCAGGGTTTTGAAATGGGCTTTGTAAGTGTTCCGCTCCATGAGATGTCTCTATTTTCTGATCTGGTCACCGGTAACTTTAAGGTGGGCCTACGTCCATCTCTTCCGATTCAAAATGTTTCTATGTTACTCGGTAATGATCTTGGGGGTGGGGCTGTATTCCCTAATCCTGTAGTTGCCCAGTCTAATATTTCTCCGTGTCCTGACGACTTGACTGTGAAATTCCCAGAAGTTTTCCACGCAAATGTGGTTACACGCGCCATGGCGCATAAAGCCAAAGAGATACTTGAACGCGACGATGAGCTTGTTAATCTCAGTGAGTCTTTTATGGCTCACCCTTCTGATGGTTTTTCTAATGAAAGTAGGCCTATTGCTAAGATTGCTCCATTGTCTAATGTTCCCTGCGTTCTTAATTTGCCTCTCAGCCGCGAACAACTTGTCGTTGAACAAAAAAACGACTCCTCTCTTTCTTCTCTTTTCTCTAGTGCTGTCCCCGAAGAGGACATTGAATGCATGCCTCATGGATATTTTATTCGTGAGGGTGTTCTCATGCGTAAGTGGAGACCACTGACGGCCTCTGCAAACGATGACTGGCGTGTCCTGTATCAGGTCATTGTTCCTCTGTCTTATCGAACGGAGGTTCTGCGTCTCGCTCATGACCATCATTTTGCGGGTCATTTGGGCATTAATAAAACAACGGATCGTATCACACGTCATTTTTTCTGGCCAGGTCTTAAACGCGATGTTGTTAAATATTGCAAGACTTGTCATATTTGTCAAGTAACGGGCAAGCCTAATCAGGTGATCCCTCCGGCTCCGCTGCAGCCGATACCGGTTACTTCTGAGCCATTTGAGAACGTGATTTTAGATTGTGTTGGTCCATTGCCGCGAACGAAGTCGGGTAATCAGTACCTTCTCACTATCATGTGTTCTCTAACCCGTTTTCCCGAGGCCATACCACTTAGGAAAATAACGGCATCTGCCATCATTAAAGTTTTGCTGGTGTTTTTCTCTCTCTTTGGCCTTCCGAAAATTGCTCAAACGGACCAGGGCACAAACTTCATGTCGAAGGTATTCAAACAGTCTATGCAGCAGCTAGGCGTGAAACACATTACTTCTAGTTGTTACCATCCACAGACACAAGGCGCTCTCGAACGTTTCCATCAAACGTTAAAGTCCATGCTCCGTGCATATTGCTTTGAGTTTGAACGAGATTGGGACGAGGGAGTACCATTTGCTCTTTTTGCAGTTCGTGAAGTTGTCCAGGAATCACTGGGGTTTAGTCCATCTGAACTAGTCTTTGGACATACTGTTCGTGGCCCATTAAAACTGCTTAAAGAATCCTGGTTGACCGGGGATACTTCTCACCACAGTCTTTCTGACTATGTAGCTAAAATGCGCTGCAGGTTACATCGAGCATGCGAACTTGCAAAAGAAAATCTTGGCATCTGTCAGAAACGTATGAAACACCGTTATGACAAGAAGGCTGTCGTGCGTGAATTTAAACCTGGCGATAAGGTAATGGTATTACTCCCCATTCTCGGTCCTGCCCTTCAAACCCGCTACACTGGGCCTTATCGTGTAGAACGTCGTGTGGGTGATGTTAATTATGTCATCGCTACACCAGACAGAAGGAAGAAATCTCGCCTGTGTCATGTGAACATGCAAACCCTGTAACACCCCTTGTTGTAAAATTACAACGTTACCTTTAACCATCCTAAAAAACAATCTGTTATATTTTATCTTATTTTTTTACCACATTTACATAGTCATTGGGTCCTATTGTTCAGTCTCACAATGCTATTGGATCTTACATTTGTTTACAAGTCACGCCTTCTGGCCATGAACTCACACAACCTCTCAAGGTTTCCTTCGAACAACAACTATTTGTTTCATTGGACTGGATTCATCAGATTCAAGTAAGTAATATGTCTTTTATATTTTTTTGGGTTGTTATTACAATGTCTAGAGCATGTACATATGTAGTTATTGTGGAATAGATGCATCAAATTTCATTTAGAGCTTGTTATATAATTGTTGCAATTATACAACACTGGGTGAATGTGGTAGTCAAAATAGCTGGCTTGTTGCAGTGGGCTCAAACAGGTTGTATTCCCTCCACTACACCACTGCCTGAAAGAGAGTATTTTCTTTATACATGGATAGTATACATTCTACCCTTGTGTTGTGTTCTGGTCAAATTTGACTGATTTAAAAGTTTTATCTCAAAAAAATGTAGTTAATTTGATCAGCCTGACCTAAAATTCCATGACTTTGTCCACAAAGAGGATATCAACAGACAATTCAGTTCTGGGGAAAGGAATGTTCCTGAATGTGGGGTGTGGATGTAAGTGGGGGTATGCATGTTTTCCTTTTAGTATGATAATTAGAGCCATTAACCCATTTACATTCACATTTACATTTAGGGAATTTAGCAGACGCTTTTGTCCAAAGCGACTTACCAGGCAGACAGTATTGTCTGCCTCGAAAACATTTCTACCCTGAGCACTTGGTCCACCACCCTATTCTATTCCTTCAGGTTATGTACTACAATATATAAAACATATATATATACATGTTAATTAATTCATATTTTATTTTCAGAATGCAACCAGCAAGGAGAGAGACACGATACAGTGTGCGGGATGTCATTGAAATGGTCCAAAATGGAGAGAGTGAGGTGGAAATGGAAAGCAGTGACACCGATGAAAGCGATGAAGACTCTGATGAAGATGTCTGTAAAGAAGTGGACAAAGAAAACCAACCACCCATGGACTGTCCAGCTGATAATTACGTGGACATCGAGCCAAAAACAAACAAACACACCATGTCCCGGGACAGGTATCGCTGGCTGAAAAAAGATTTCATCAGTCCCAACACTGATTTTTCTGGTCTGGATATCACAGCAGATGACATTTCCCTCCACACACCATTGGAATACTTCCAGAAGTTTGTGTCCGAAGACATGGTTGAGGCTCTGGCACAAAACACGAATGAGTACAGCTTTCAGGAGCGTGGAACATCTGTAAACACCACTGCAAAGGAAATCGAAAAAATGCTTGGCATGTACCTGAAGATGGGCCTGGTACAAATGGCTGGAACCCGTATGTATTGGGAGACAGAGACGCGGTACTCCCCTGTTGCTGATGTGATGCCACGCAACAGATTCCAATCCCTGTTGACGTCATTACATTTTGTAAACAACATGACAGTATCTGAGACGGAAAAGAAAGACAAACTATGGAAACTCAGACTGTGGCTTGATTCATTCAGAGAGAAATGCCTGCAGGTGGTACCAGAAGAGCACAACTCTGTGGATGAGATGATGATTCCTTTCAAGGGGAAATTCAGCAGCATCAAGCAATATATGCGAGGCAAGCCAAACCCATGGGGATTCAAAGTGTGGGTGAGAACTGGAATCTCTGGCATGATGTGTGACTTTGATGTCTACCAAGGCAGTGTCAACGGAATACGAGCCAAATCTGAACTTGGATTGTCAGGTGAGGTTGTGATGAAACTTGCTTCCACACTTCCAGAAGGTCAGAACTACAAACTGTATGCAGACAACTACTTCACCTGTGTTCCATTATTAGTGAAGCTCCTTGATCGGGGAATTCATTACGTGGGAACAGCCAGGCAGGTGCGCCTACCCAACTGTAACCTTGAAGACGAGAAGAGCTTGAAGAAAAAGGGGAGAGGAAGCTATGACGTCAGAGTGGAGGGGAATCACAACATCTGTGCTGTCAAATGGTATGACAGCAGGGCCGTCACACTTGTGTCATCCTTTGCTGGACCTGAACCTGTGCAGAAGATTCAACGCTGGGACAAAGCCAACAGAACCTACGTTGAAGTTGAGAGGCCTTACATTGTTGGTGCCTACAACAAGTACATGGGAGGTGTGGATTTGTTGGACTCATTTACAGCCAAATATAAGTTCCCCATCAAATCCCGTCGCTGGTACATGTACATCTTCTGGCACACCATCATCCTCGCTGTGGTCAATGCCTGGCTGCTCTACAAGCGGGACTGTAAAGCGCTCAAGATGTCTAGCAAAGAGACAATGAACAGGAGACAGTTTCAGGCACAGCTAGCATCCTCTCTCATCCTGGTAAACGCAACACTTCAAACTCCAAAGAGAGGACGGCCATCTTCAGGCAAAGGGAGCCCAGCAACACAGACAGTGACATCAGGAAGCCCTCTGAATGCTCAGAAGAGGCCATCCAAGAGATGTGCACACCTCCCATTGGATGTACGCAACGATCTAGTTGCCCATTTCCCAAGGAAGACAGGGAGAGGACGCTGCAGACACTGCAATAAAGGATACACCAACACACAATGCCGAAAGTGTGATGTTCGCCTTTGCTTTACAGACGACAGGGACTGTTTTTGGGACTTTCACCACCAATGAAAGTCTTCATGACCAATGTCATGAAAAGAAAAAAAGAGGGGGGAAAAACGTTTTTTAAGAGTTTTATCTTGTTTAATATTTTTTATATTTTTATTGTTTTTAATAAATGACTTCATAAAAATATGACTAATGTGTGATTACTATTAATGTTATATACTGTTATGGGGCTAAGGAAGCAATCAACCCTGCAAATGAACCCTTAGTTGTTCTGAATTGTTCAGACAACGTGAGTACAAATACAGAAATTCTGCTCCCAACTAAGCCCAATGTTGCAATATTACAACATTTCTCTAAAAACGTACATAAACATTTTTTTTTTTAAACTCTTTAATTTCTGCATCAAAGGCCTCCTAAAACAACTGAAGGTCAAATTTTTTTTTTGGTTTTTCTATATTTGGGTCTTACAGGTAAGCTCACAGTACGCTACTGTGAGCGAAATAAGACTTCTGAGGCTTGCGTCTTAACTCGCGTGTCTGATACTGTGGCGCTGTCTACCACACCTGGTGCTGAAGTTGTTGCCGTTTTGCCCTTGGCCGCTGAATTTGACTCTTCTGTTTCAGCACCACAGCTGAGTGGACCTGCTGCTTCTCCTATGGAGGAGGATGTCCGTTGTCCCTCAGCTGAGGTGGTGGTGGGTAGGTTGAGGAATTCTGAAATTATGTTAAATTTGAATTATTTTCTTTCTCACCTTTCTGACTCTGACCGTGGTGATTTGATTGCCCTTCTATCTCGTTACAAAAATTTGTTTTCTGATGTTCCACTTCGTACTAGTGTTATTGCTCACGATATTGATGTTGGTGATTGTAGGCCTATTAAGCAACATGCCTACCGTGCTAATCCACTTAAACGGCTACAACTTCAAAAGGAGGTGAAGTTTATGACGGATAATGGTATTGCAGAGCTTAGCTTTAGCCCATGGAGCTCACCTTGTCTCCTGGTGCCAAAATCAGATGGCACTTCCAGATTTTGCACAGACTTTCGTAAGGTTAATTCTATTACCAAGCCTGATAGTTTTCCCTTGCCACGCATGGACGATTGCATAGATCGCCTTGGGTCAGCAGTTTTCGTCAGTAAAATCGACCTTTTGAAAGGCTATTGGCAAATTCCGTTGACCGATCGAGCCAAGGAAATATCTGCTTTTGTAACACCTGACAGCTTCCTACAATACACCGTGATGGCGTTTGGTCTTCGGAATGCACCGGCCACCTTTCAGAGGTTAGTTAACTACGTACTTGCTGGACTTTCCAACTGTGAGGCCTATCTTGACGACTTGGTGGTATATAGCGCCACCTGGGGTGAGCATATTGACCATCTAACATCTGTGTTTAAGCGATTGTCTGCGGCAAATCTGACAATAAATCTGGCTAAATGTGAGTTCGGCCAAGCCACCGTAGTCTATCTAGGAAAGGTGGTTGGTGGTGGTATGGTGCGTCCTGTGCATTCTAAAGTGGAGGCCATTTTGAGCTACCCTGCCCCAACAACACGTCGTGAGCTCAGGAGATTTCTTGGTATGGTTGGATACTACAGATCTTTCTGCAGGAACTTTTCTGCAGTAGCTGTACCTCTTACGGATCTTCTCAGCACTAAACGTTTATTTCAGTGGACTGAGAAAAGTCAATTGTCTTTTGACTCTGTGAAGGCGTTGCTCACAACTGCTCCTGTGCTCGCTGCTCCTAATTTCTCTGTTCCTTTTGTTCTTGCTGTGGACGCGAGTGACTTAGGGGCTGGTGCAGTCCTTATGCAGCGTGGAGAAGACGGGTTGGAACATCCTTTGTGTTTTTTTTCTCGTAAATTTAACATCCAACAACGTGTGTATTCCACCATTGAAAAAGAGGCTCTTGCTCTTGTGTTAGCGCTTCAGCATTTTGAGGTCTATGTGGGTGGTGCCGCACAGCCGGTTACTGTCTACACCGATCATAATCCGCTAACTTTTCTTGACCGGATGCGGAATCAAAATCAGCGTTTGATGCGGTGGAGCCTTCTCTTACAAGGCTTTAATATTAGCATTCAACATATCCGTGGCAGGGATAATGTTGTTGCGGATGCACTTTCTCGTGCATAGTTAAGAACTTGCCCACTATCTTTAACATAAATTGTGGGTGAAATGTATTTATCTGTGTTAACTTTAGTGTGGTTTTTCCAGTGAAATTGGTTCGGCATTCTTTAGCTGGACATTAGATAAGTATTTCACATCCTGTTTATATTTGTACATAAGTTGTAGATATTCATCTTTTGCTTGTCCTAAATATTTTTGTTAATACAACCCCCAATTTATTTCTTTAAGGGTGGGGGTGTTACAAGGTTGAGAGTGCTTGCTTGTTTTTCCTTGTTTTTCTTTCCCTGTCTTTGCGCCTGCGCTGTGCCTGTAGGTGGAGTTTGGGCGTGGCTGACTGATTGTGCATTGGCTGGGGCCGGCCCTCCTGAATAAATACCGCCCCTCTACCAAGATGGTCTCTCTCTCTCTCACCTGGGATTTTCCCACGGCAGACGCGCTGGCACACTTTAGTTTTGTTCTTGTTAATTAACTTTAAACATGTTTTGAGATTTTGACATCATTTACCCTTGACGGTCACTTTGCCCATTTTTCCTTCACGTTATTAGTTTAGGTTCAGTTAGAGTAGGTTAGGTAGTTTCCCCGGAAGACTCACTTCTTTTTCTGTTTGTCGGGAGCAGATGAGACTTGTACCATCAAGGTTGGAAGCATGAGGTTTTCTTTTCCTTTTTCCTTTGGTTACCGTCATGTTCTGTTACAGTTCATCAGTTGTAATAAATAATCACGTTTTTTCGCACAACCGAGTTCTGTGACCTTTTTTATGTTACGCAGTCCTTAAGTGGCGTTTTGGGCTCGTAACACCCACCTTGAAGCCGGTGGAAAGGCTCAGTGTATCGTTGGAGGTGAGCTCCCCTCCCTCCTGGAAATATACAACCAGCGGTGCGTGGCCAAGGCCAAACGCATCATAAAAGACATGCCCACCCCAGCCACGAACTGTACTCACTGTTATCGTCAGGCAGGCGATACCTCAGTATCAAGTGCCGTACAAATAGACTCAGAGATAGCTTCCACAGTCAGGCCATCAGGCTGCTGAACAAGGGTGTATAGCAAATATTGATTTATATATACATATAATGCTCTTTTTCTGACATATTGCATTTTATATATTGCATTTTTATATATTTAACTTATACAGTTTTGTACTTTTTAACTTATTTTTATCCTATTCTGTTTTTATAACTGCTGTCTGTCGTCGGGTATTACACATAAGACTTTCACTCATTGTTTATACTATATATACGTATAAACTGTGAAGTGACAATAAACTTGACTTGTCTTGACTTGACACACACGACTTGACTTGACTTGACACACACACACGCTTTTGGAATATCTTGCGAACTATAGGCGTACTCTCTCTCATTCTCTCTCTCCATCACTAGTCTGTCTTCCTCATGTGTTTGTCACTTCCTCCCTTGGTCTGATTCCCGCCCCTGTGATTGTTGGTGATGTCATTTCCACCTGGTGATGTCTGTTGGTATAAATAGGTCCAGATATTCACTGTCTCGTTGCCAGATTGTCTTGTGTGTTATGCCGAACTCTCCGGCGTTTTCCGTATATCCTCATAGCGTTACAGTTATATTCATAGTCCACGTTCATAGTTATAGGAAGGTA
>JANIIK010001760.1:0-37500 GCA_027704905.1 Muraenolepis orangiensis
AACTTTGTCTCTTTCTATCAGTGTTGATGTCTTGTATGTAGTGTTGTGTTAGTGTGTGTTGAGTGTTATCTGTTGTTAGTTCGTGGTGTTTGACCACCTGGCATTATGCCCGTTGTCAACGGCCGGCCGAGGAGCGGCAGGCGGGCGGCTCCAGCTCACCTGACGTGACTCCTGTATTGGAGTCTGAATGGCTTGGCGTGCAGCAGTTTGCTGTTAAAGCTCAGGTGGTAGAGACGGTGGTGCGGGTGGAGAGCAGAACGGAGAACAGGATCATGTTGAGTGTGCACATAAAGTCACTGGTGAAATCAGTGCCCGGGCCAGTGGGAATTCAGTGAAGAATCAGACAGAGAACATTAAAGTGGTTATTATTCATGAGGAAAGCTGCAGTGCCAGAGCTGATAGGGCGGCTGAGGAGGCCTTGATGGCTGTGGACACGCAGGAGGAAATTGTCATTTTAAATACAGCCAACAAAAGGAAAGAACCTGACAAAGAGCAGAGAGGGGCTGAGGCCAAGAAAGTGCTGGAGGATTTCTCTGATGAGGACAGTGAGGTGACGCCTTCACAAGAAAGTCCTGTGGTGGAAATCTACGTGAATAAGAAGGTAAATTATCAATCAATAAGAACTGTCACACATGTTAAGATTTATCAAGCAAGCAGAACACAATGAACAAATACAAGGAGACAAGTGGCCAAACAGACAAATTGACAGACAGTCAGACAACAGACAGACAACAGACAGACAAAGCTTTGTCGGGAGCCCCGAATCCTATGAGGTGAGGATAGGGAAGTCCACCGTAATGCTGGCAACACTCAGTATTTATCCCTCCTTAGGACTGCCCCTAGGACACTGTCTTTCACTCCAATGATGCAAGTCTTGACCACCTGGCTCCACCACCCCCATCTCCAGCCCGGGAACAGAGGAACTCTCGTGCAGGCAGAGGAAGCCAGAGGTGTTGGACCAGGAGCGGCCTTGCCTTTGATCCAGCTCAATAGTTGTATGCCAACCCCCCTTCAACAGCTGTAGGCTGCAATAGCCACTGTCCCCCGCTGTGAGATAAACATTACAGTTGGTCAAACAGGATAAGGACATGACAAGACCCCTCAGGACAATAGGACAAAAGGGTGATAGGGAGAACTACATTTGCATTCTCTACTAGAACCCTGAGGTCAATAAACAGAGTGATAGAAGGGACAACATATGATTTTTCCATTACAAAATACACACACACACATTTAAATACACACACATTTATAGAAATACACACATTTACAAAATACACACACACACTTATAGAAATACACACACACACACTTATAGAAACACACACATTTATAAAAACACACACAAACCCATATTGAAACACACACACTGTAGTGCTGAGAGACGGGAGTCGGAGGTGAATTCAAAGTCCAAACGGGACGTTTATTGGACATGGAACCACGTAAACAAACCAACTGACAGTCCTATAGAACTGAATGTTCTATAGGACTGTGGGCTGGTCACGAGGAGGAGGGAGCGGCCAACCTCCCTCTCCTCCTCACCTCCCCACCACCCTCACCTCCCCCAACTCCTCTTCTCCCTCATCTCCTCATGTCCATCACCTCCTCACCTCCTCCACCCCTCTCCTCCTCACCTCCCTCACCTCCCCCAACTCCTCTTCTCCCTCACCTCCTCACGTCCATCACCTCCCTCACCTCCTCACCTCCTCTCCTCTCCTCCCCCACCCCCTTTACCTCCTCACCTCCCCCACCTCCTCACCTCCCCCACATCCTCACCTCCTCATCTCTTCACCTCCCTCACCTCCCTCACCGCCTCACCTCCTCACCTCCTCACCTCCTCACCTCCCTAACCTCCAAACCTCCGTCACCTCCACACCTGAAATACACACACATTTATAAATACACAAACACACATTCAACTACACACATTTATATATATACACACATTTATGAATACACACACACACACACACACACACACACACACACAAACACACACACACACACACACACACACACACACACATTTATATAAATACACACAAACTTATAGAAACACACACATTTATAAATACACAAACACACATTTAAATACACACACATTTATAGAAACACACACATTAAAAAAAATACACACACACACACTTATAGAAATACAAACACATTTATAAATACACACACACTTATATAAGAACACACACACTTAAAGAAACACACACATTTATAAATACATAAACACACATTTAAATACACACACATTTATAGAAATACACACATTTAAAAAAATACACACACACACAGTTATAGAAATACACACACACACTTATACAAACACACACATTTATAAATACACAAACATACGTTTAAATACACACACACTTTTAGAAATACACATTTATAAAAACACACACAAACCCATATTGAAACACACACACTGTAGTGCTGAGAGACGGGAGTCAGAGGTGAATTCAAAGTCCAAACGGGACGTTTATTGGACATGGAACCACGTAAACAAACCAACTGACAGTCCTATAGAACTGAATGTTATATAGGACTGTGCGCTGGTCACGAGGAGGAGGGAGCGGCCAACCTCCCTCTCCTCCTCACCTCCCCCACCTCCCTCACCTCCCCCAACTCCTCTTCTCCCTCACCTCCTCACCTCCATCACCTCCCTCACCCCTCTCCTCCCCAACCTCCCTCTCCACCTCACCTCCCCCACCACCCTCACCTCCTCACCTCCCTCTCCTCCTCACCTCCCCTACCACCCTCACCTCTTCACCCAACTCCTCTTCTCCCTCACCTCCTCACCTCCATCACCTCCCTCACCTCCTCCCTCACCTCCCTCACCTCCTCACCTCCTCACCTCCTCACCTCCATCACCTTCTCACCCCTCTCCTCCCCCACCTCCCTCACCTCCTCACCTCCTCACCTCCTCACCTCCCCCACCTCCTCACCTCCGCAACCTCCCTAACCTCCCCCTCACCTCCCCCTCACCTCCTCACCTCCTCACCTCCTCACCTCCTCACCTCCTCACCTCCTCTCCTCCCCCACCCCCTTTACCTCCTCACCATGAAGTATTGGCTCATGTTCCCTCCTTAAACCAGACCTCTCAGTTCACTCTACAGGCCTTCATTCACTCT
The DNA here is from genome assembly GCA_027704905.1 of Muraenolepis orangiensis. NCBI lineage: Eukaryota > Metazoa > Chordata > Actinopteri > Gadiformes > Muraenolepididae > Muraenolepis > Muraenolepis orangiensis. The sequence continues at coordinate 3,141 of JANIIK010001760.1, forward strand.
CTGGTTCAGGAAGGACTTCAAGCTATCTCTGCTGTCCCTCTAGTCTGGAAATAAGTCATTTAGAATATAGTCCTGTCAAATGTAGTCCCACTGGATAAAGGCGTGAGAAAGATTATCTCAATAACTATCGGCCAATTTCCACATTGTCCCTTCTTGCTCAAATCATGGAGTCCTTAGTTAATAATCAGCTCACCTCTCAACAGATGGTGTGTTATGTCAGCACCAGTCAGGGTTCAGAGATCAACGGTGAACTGTCACTGACACTATCTTTATATCTGGCTGGATCACAAAGTGAGTCACCAAAGAGTTCCAAAGTTCAGCAGGAAGTGGATGGTTGAGGCTGTTATGTTATCTGCAGACACGCCTCCACTCGTAAAGCCCTAGATTCAGGTCATCCTCCTCTCCAAGATGTGTTCCCCTCATGACGGTTATTCCACACCCCATTGGTTCTTGTAAGAAGAGCTTGGGTGGACATCCCTAACAGTAAGACATCGGTATCTCCTTGTTCACCAAGCCCTTACTGGCACCTTGTCGTCATGGTTACCTGGTTATTAATCTGGTCCTATAGTCACCTTTCAACCGCTTCAAGTGATTGGCTGATGCTCAAAGTACTGTTGTGGATTATTCATACCCGGTTTGTGAGCGATGGAATAATATTATCTTTAGGAGAAGACTGTTGTCTTTTAAAGAATATTAAATACAATAGAATGAAAAACATAAAAGGTACAGGTTAGACACCAGGCAGGTGCCCACATAGACATCAAAGGGGGCTTGAGCCCCTGCCCTTTTTCTCCCTCCAGAGAAAGTGCCCTTTTTATGGGATGATTTTTTATAAAAAAAAAATGTTTAAATAAATGTATCTATATCTACTCCTGTTTGCGCACAGTTTCCTTTTCCAACAAATATATTGATTGAATAAAAGTAAAATATCAGGTCGGGAGATGAGACTGTCAAGTTCTGATGCTCTCTCTACCCTCCCTCCCTCCCTCCCTCCCTCCCTCCCTCCCTCCCTCCCTCCCTCCCTCCCTCCCTCCCCGTCTGCTGCACAGCGGTGCGCACAGTCATCAGTCATCAGTCATCAGTCCCTTCAGACAGGTAGAAGCACCTCCCACCTTACAGTCCCTTCAGACAGGTAGCAGCACCTCCCACCTTACAGTCCCTTCAGACAGGTAGCAGCACCTCCCACCTTACAGTCCCTTCAGACAGGTGGCAGCACCTCCCACCTTACAGTCCCTTCAGACAGGTAGCAGCACCTCCCACCTTACAGTCCCTTCAGACAGGTAGCAGCACCTCCCACCTTACAGTCCCTTCAGACAGGTGGCAGCACCTCCCACCTTACAGTCCCTTCAGACAGGTAGCAGCACCTCCCACCTTACAGTCCCTTCAGACAGGTAGCACCACCTCCCACCTTATAGTCCCTTCAGACAGGTAGCAGCACCTCCCACCTTACAGTCCCTTCAGACAGGTAGCAGCACCTCCCACCTTACAGTCCCTTCAGACAGGTAGCAGCACCTCCCACCTTACAGTCCCTTCAGACAGGTAGCAGCACCTCCCACCTTACGGTCCCTTCAGACAGGTAGCAACACCTCCCACCTTACAGTCCCTTCAAACAGATAGCAGCACCTCCCACCTTACAGTCCCTTCAGACAGGTAGCAGCACCTCCCACCTTATAGTCCCTTCAGACAGGTAGCAGCACCTCCCACCTACAGTCTCTTCAGACAGGTAGCAGCACCTCCCACCTCACCAGTCCCATGTGATGCTGGCTTTTCTTGGCTTGTTTGAAGGTGAGTGTTGATGAACAAATGACTAAGCTGCCAGTGCCTCGAGTTTACAGCTAATTAGCCAAAAGACTAAAACAAATATAGTTAACTAGCTAACGGATAAGTTAGCTCAAAGTTTAGCGAAGGGAATTTATCATGGGCATACAGGCTAATGTACTGTACTTAAGGGGAGACACTACAGGTGAATACAGTCAAATGTGTATCTAATAACGTCATCACAATCGCCACATTGATATGCAAATTTTGCCTTAACTAGGCCTCATTAAAATGCGCTAATTTGCATGCATTTACTAAGGAATTGCAGGTGAAAAGACAAAACATATCACCTCACAACTTCCCCATATAGTTACTTACGTTAAGTCAGTATTTTCCCCTGAAATGTTGTTTAAATATGCAGATTAGCTTTAAATATATAGATTAATTCAGACAGGGTAGTAAAACGAACACCATTTTGTTTTTTGGAAGTTTTCTTTCCATTAGAGTTAAAGTAAACATGGAAGCAAAATAGTCCAAAATAACAAAATTTACAAGTACATGAAAAAACGATCTCTTTGCCTGTAATGTCCTGCCTTATGGTGCCCTCACACCATAGCGTTTGCTGAAACCTATGAGTTGCGTGTAAAAAATATTTATATACGCACCAAACGCAACCAAAATCAACAATTTTGTGTATTTGTAACCTATTCGACCTATGGGTTGCGTGTGAGTTGTGTTTGAGTTGCGTTCAAAACTTACAAGCTGCGTTTGACCTGCGTGCTAGTTGCGTGGTATTTGCGAATATCGGTCACGTGATAAAAACCTAGAAAAGCGGAGCCGATTCAGTGTTTCCTTCTGATTTGGTCATCGAAGAGTCAACATGAGGAAAGCTACCAAGAAATCTGATAAAAGTGACCCCAAAACCTGGCCAGATACCTCAAATTTGGACCTGCGTTCATATGCGATCGTGTTGCGTGCGTAGCGTACCTGTTGCGTCCCTGTTGCGTATAAATTGGATTATTAATGTGTTCAGGCAATTCAGGCAATTCAGTATTCTATTGCTTGGCTTAACTTTTAGTTTTAAAATTTTTTTTATAAATGATTATGGGAAGTGCCCTTTTTCTCACTTGAGCTCATGCCCCTGAACATGTCTGTGCACGTCCCTCTTAGACACCAATGTAAAGGTTGACAAGGCCTCAAAGACATGTTGTTAGGGCCTCAAAGACATGTTGTTAGGGCCTCAAAGATATGTTGTTAGGGCCTCAAAGACATGTTGTTAGGGCCTCAAAGACATGTTGTTAGGGCCTCAAAGACATGTTGTTTGGGTCTCAAAGACATGTTGTTAGGGCCTCAAAGACATGTTGTTAGGGCCTCAAAGACATGTTGTTAGGGCCTCAAAGACAAGTTGTTAGGGCCTCAAAGACATGTTGTTAGGGCCTCAAAGACATGTTGTTAGGGCCTGAAAGACATGTTGTTAGGGCCTCAAAGACATGTTGGTAGGGCCTCAAAGGCATGTTGTTAGGGCCTCAAAGACATGTTGTTAGGGCCTCAAAGACATGTTGTTAGGGCCTCAAAGACATGTTGTTAGGGCCTCAAAGACATGTTGTTAGGGCCTCAAAGACATGTTGTTCGGGCCTCAAAGACATGTTGTTAGGGCCTCAAAGACATGTTGTTAGGGCCTCAAAGACATGTTGTTAGGGCCTCCAAGGCATGTTGTTAGGGCCTCAAAGACATGTTGTTAGGGCCTCAAAGACATGTTGTTAGGGCCTCGTGTCCTTGGGTAATCGTGGGGCCAACAGAGCATTGGGACCTGCTGATAGGCCCTTCATCAACAGGACGGAAACAACTAGACTAAAAGGATATTACATTTACTATTACAACAGTAGTAGTAGCATAGTGGTAGTAGTAGTAGTAGTAGTAGTAGTAGTAGTAGTAGTAGTTGTAGTAGTAGTAGCAGTACTTGTAGTAGTACTATAGTACTAGCAGTAGTAGCAGTACTTTAGTAGTAGTAGTAGTAGTAGTAGTAGTAGTACTATAGTAGTATTAGTAGTAGTAGTAGTAGTAGTAGTAGTAGTAGTAGTAGTAGTACTATAGTAGTAGTAGTAGTACTATAGTAGTATTAGTAGTCGTAGCCGTACTGCACTTTTCTCTGGCGTGTTTTTGGAAAGGGAGGAATTGGAGGATGGTCCTCCCTTTCCTCCCTTTCCTCTGATTTATATGAATGGTGTTCATATAAATGTGTGTGTGTATTTATATAAATGTGTGTGTGTATTTATATAAATGTGTGTGTTTGTGTGAGAAATGGTTTAAATTGTGTTTATTGACGGATGTCAGCGTCCATGTGTGGCTGTTCAGTGTTGATATCTGTTTTGTGATCGCTTGGTTCAAAGAACCAGGATTGGTGTGGGGGCGGGGCCACTAGACGGGGGCGGGGCCACGAGACAGGGGCGGGGCCACGAGACAGGGGCGGGGCCACGAGACGGGGGCGGGGCCACGAGACAGACTTGAGAGAAACCTTTAACCCTAAAGCCAGGCAGCGACGCACGAGGTGGAGGCAGCTCCTCTCTTTGTGGAGACTAAGGAAACAAGCCTTTTAAACTAAACGGTGGACAGCGTTATAAGGTGAGTAGTGAGTGTTGACCAAGGGGTTAAAGAGTATGTCTCTAAACTTGTTATGCACCAGGGAGCCGGTTCAAACTGGCACACTTTGGTGATTTATTTTAAAAGACATTTACCATTGTTAAGTTAATGTAGTATTATATGTATATTATATGTTTATATGTACAGACATCTTTAACATACGGTTCAACAAACCTAACTTGAATGAACTTTTTATTAAGTCTTGTGTTAGCTCTCTTCTTCTGGTAACTTAATGTGTGTGTGTGTGTGTGTGTGTGTGTGTGTGTGTGTGTGTGTGTGTGTGTGTGTGTGTGTGTGTGTGTGAGAGAGAGAGAGACACCTGTGTCCTTTACCCTAGTCATGTTGTATAACAGCCATAAAACATGGCTTTGATAAGCAGCCTCATATCTTAAGATGTATTAATCATTTATCAGACAGTTTCATACAAAGATACTGACATTGAAAACTTTAAGGAGCAGGTAGGGGTCATTACGGAGCAGGTAGGGGTCAAAGGTCATTAAGGACCAGGTAAGGGCCAGAGGTCATTAAGGAGCAGGTAGGGGTCAGAGGTAATCTAGGAGCAGGTAGGGGTCAGAGGTCATGAAGGAACAGGTGGGGTTAGATGTTATTAAGGAGCAGGTAGAGGTCAGAGGTCTTTAAGGACCTTTACCTCACTAACCCCACATCCTGCTTGGTAGTATAGTCCTCAGGGTTAACCTGAAGTGACTCACTAACCCCACATCCTGCTTGGTAGTATAGTCCTCAGGGTTAACCTGAAGTGACTCACTAACCCCACATCCTGCTTGGTAGTATAGTTGTCAGGGTTAACCTGAAGTGACTCACTAACCCCACATCCTGCTTGGTAGTATAGTCCTCAGGGTTAACCTGAAGTGACTCACTAACCCCACATCCTGCTTGGTAGTATAGTCCTCAGGGTTAACCTGAAGTGACTCACTAACCCCACATCCTGCTTGGTAGTATAGTCCTCAGGGTTAACCTGAAGAGACTCACTAACCCCACATCCTGCTTGGTAGTATAGTCCTCAGGGTTAACCTGAAGTGACTCACTAACCCCACATCCTGCTTGGTAGTATAGCCCTCAGGGTTAACCTGAAGTGACTCACTAACCCCACATCCTGCTTGGTAGTATAGTCCTCAGGGTTACCCTGAAGTGACTCACTAACCCCACATCCTGCTTGGTAGTATAGTCCTCAGGGTTAACCTGAAGTGACTCACTAACCCGACATCCTGCTTGGTAGTATAGTCCTCAGGGTTAACCTGAAGTGACTCACTAACCCCACATCCTGCTTGGTAGTATAGTCCTCAGGGTTAACCTGAAGTGACTCACTAACCCCACATCCTGCTTGGTAGTATAGTCCTCAGGGTTAACCTGAAGTGACTCACTAACCCCACATCCTGCTTGGTAGTATAGTTATCAGGGTTAACCTGAAGTGACTCACTAACCCCACATCTTGCTTGGTAGTATAGTCCTCAGGGTTAACCTGAAGTGACTCACTAACCCCACATCCTGCTTGGTAGTATAGTCCTCAGGGTTAACCTGAAGTGACTCACTAACCCCACATCCTGCTTGGTAGTATAGTCCTCAGGGTTAACCTGAAGTGACTCACTAACCCCACATCCTGCTTGGTAGTATAGTCCTCAGGGTTAACCTGAAGTGACTCACTAACCCCACATCCTGCTTGGTAGTATAGTCCTCAGGGTTCACCTGAAGTGACTCACTAACCCCACATCCTGCTTGGTAGTATAGTCCTCAGGGTTAACCTGAAGTGACTCACTAACCCCACATCCTGCTTGGTAGTATAGTCCTCAGGGTTAACCTGAAGTGACTCACTAACCCCACATCCTGCTTGGTAGTATAGTCCTCAGGGAAGCAGCATGTGAGGCTCACAGCAGGAGTCATCGTGATAACTGAACTGAGATCAGTCTAAGCTTGGTATCTGAAACTGAAGATTCTGCTATTCCCTGAATTCTGTCTTAACATCTCCGGTTAACCTGCAAATCCAGCTTCTTGAAATCGGCTGGGGTATCCAGTCTACTATGAATGAGGAGAGAGAGGAGGGGGATCCTACCTCTAAAAGCTCTCTGTCTGGGGAACATGGCCACCAGAGAAGAGCTAACAGGTGAGAAGAGGATCTCTAAGTGTGACTGTGGTCCATCTCAGAGCTCAGCAGTGATGCATCAGGACACCATCGCTAGTGTCAGTAAAAGCTGTGTGTGTGTTGTGTTGAAGACCAGAGCAGAAGGAGAGAGCAGACTCCCCTGGACCCAGCTGTGTCTCCATGAAGAGTGACCGGTCTATGGATCCACCTTATACCTTTAAAGATGGGAATCAGTCTATTGAGAAGAGGTGAGGGTTGACCAGATTATAACAACTAGCATATATTGAACATCCATAAATCCTGGCTCTTGTTGTTCTAGAAGGATACAGGAGAGAGCAGACTCCCCTGGACCCAGCTGTGTCTCCATGAAGAGTGACCGGTCTATGGATCCACCTTATACCTTTAAAGATGGGAATCAGTCTATTGAGAAGAGGTGAGGGTTGATCAGATTATAACAACTAGCATATATTGAACATCCATAAATCCTGGCTCTTGTTGTTCTAGAAGGATACAGGAGAGAGCAGACTCCCCTGGACCCAGCTGTGTCTCCATGAAGAGTGACCGGTCTATGGAACAGCCTGTTTACTTTAAAGATGGATGCCCCTTCAGAGAGGAGAGGTAGGAGCGTCAAACAGACGGTTTTTGCTCAAAACTAAAAACATTGTCCGGTTTCTTACTGCTTTTGCTTCCTGTGTGTGTGTGTGTGTGTGTGTGTGTGTGTGTGTGTGTGTGTGTGTGTGTGTGTGTGTGTGTGTGTGTGTGTGTGTGTGTGTGTGTGTGTGCTCCACAGTCGACACCAAGAGAGGTCAAAGGTTACCAGTGCTCGGTCTGTACAGCAGCATCAAACAGAGCTGATCAAGGTGTGTAAAAGTCCAACAAGACATTAGCCTTCAGCTCTACATGAACATTAAAAAGCATCTCTTGTGGTGCTCAGAGTCTCCAGGCTTCCCTCTTTAGAGCAGACGTGAATCAAGGACAGATGCTTCTGATGTCCTCAGCTCACAGGAAAGTTCTCATTCATGTTCTGTTCCAGAGGGCTGAGGAGAACGCACACGCTTTTCTAGACCAGGAGCTGAAGAAGCTCTGGAGGGTTCTCTTCCCACATGACCCACAAGGCTCAGAGAGTCAGAGGGAGGAGGAGGAGGAGGAGGATGGGAAGAACGAGGAGCAGAGGAGGCGCGCCATAGAGGGAGTGACAGACATCACACTGCTCTGCCTTCTGGAGATGAACCAGGAGGAACTGGCCCACACACTGAGGAGTGGTAAGAGACTCTTATTTAGAAAACATAGAAGAGACTTTTATTTAGAAAACATAGAAGAGACTCTTATTTAGAAAACATAGAAGAGACTCTTATTTAGAAAACATAGAAGAGACTTTTATTTAGAAAACATAGAGAATCGTATTTAAAAAACAGAAGAGACTCAAACAGAGACTTGTTTAAAATATTTCTACATTTCTATATTTTCCAGATAAATCTCCTCTTGGAGGTCAAATGGTTTGATCCAGATGTGTAGGGTTAATGTGAGGCTTTCAGGTTGAGTGGTTCAATCCAAGGGCAGATATGTAGGGTTATTGTAGGGGCTTTCAGCTTTAGTGGTTTAATGCAGATATTTAGGGTTATTGTTATATATTATATATATATATATATATATGTATTATTGTGGGTATTATTAGGTTAAAGAATACACAATATACTCCAGATCAACAGTAGAATACCTGAAGAGATGCAATAGTATCTTGTTATATCAGCATATCAAGTCAGTAATAGTAATAGTATAGTAATACCGTATTGACCCGAATATAAGACGACCCCGATTATAAGACGACCCCTCTTTTTCAAGACTCATTTTTGGAAAAAAAATATATTTATTTTTTTTGAAGACCAAATCTTTTTTTTATAAAGAAAATCTTTTTTTTGGAAAATAATGATAACACACATCACACATTGTGTTAAAATTTGCCTAACTTGACAAACAAAAACAAAACAGGCTAGATAGATTGCAATAAAACGGTAGAGCAATGAAACAGAACATCAGTCTATTGGTCACATCAAGTCTTCTCATTCAGCTCGTCTTCTACGTCGCTGGTTGTTCCTCTCACTCCCGCTATCGTCACTCACGGTGTCTGCTCCCCCGTCTCCTCCCACATCACGTCATCCTCGCTGCCATCCATGGCATACGCAGCATTTCTTAAACCCATTAATGCTTTCTGGGGAAACGTCAGCCCATGCTTGCAAGATCCATTCACAGAGCAAACGTACTGCAGGCTTTTGGATTTTTCCAGACGGTGTCAGTGCGTGATTAGCAGCCAGGAGCCACTCTGTGGATCTCTTGCGCAGATGAACCTTGAATGGTTTGTTAACGACCACATCCAACACCTGCAGCTGGCTTGTCATTCCGCCCGGTATGATCGGGTGACTAGGTTTTGACTGGCTCAGTCAAGTGTCCACGGAAAGCATCCAGAATCAACATGTTCCTCTGCTTTCTGAGTCCCCCACGCCGTCTGCCCCACACCACCTTGAGCCAGTCCACCACAAGCTCCGTCTCCATCCAGCCCTTTGCCTGGGCACCTACCATAATCCCCCACGTACGGGGGAAGTTGTGTCCCATCTGCGAGGCACGTTAACATGACCGTTACTCGGCTCTTCTCGTTTCCAGTAGATCAGTAGATCACTGATTTGTCGCCTTTCTTATGCACAGTGACAGATGGCATGTCAAAATACACAGGCGTTTGATCCACATTGCCCATCTGATCAAGGGGGTATGAGTGCTTCTTCCTTAACTTGATCACATATCGCTGATAAGACAGTAGCTTCTCTCTGAAGTCTGAGGGCAGGCGCTGGGCTTGTCCTGCGTCGCAATGACAGGTGTTTGATGTCTCTGCTTCGTTTATCACCATTATCTTAAAATTGGCATCGTAACTTCGTCTCTTCTGTTTATTAACTTGCCCTACTTTTGAGCCACTTTTTTCAAGTTGGTCGCTGTCTCTCCATTTCTAACTCTCCAGGTAACTATTTTTTATGTACTGTTACTTTAAGACTTTGAGTTACTTTAAGTGTCGCGCGGTGTCTCGGAACACTCGTTTGGCGCGATCTGTTGTTGCGCAGTTACATGTGCAATTACGGTACATCGAAAAGTCTAAACCCCGATTATAAGACGACCCCTCTTTTTTTGATTTTTTTCTAGGAAAAAAAACCCGTCTTATATTCGGGTCAATACGGTAGTTCATTCTAATGGTGTATAAGACATGTAAAATACCTGTCTTCTGGGTTCTCTCATTTAGGAACTGCTGCAGTCCAGTGCCAACTTAACATCAAGTCTCATCTGATGCAGAAGTTCAGGCGTGTGTTTGAGGGAATCGCTAAAGCAGGACAGTCAACAGATCTGAATGACTTCTACACAGAGCTCTTCATCACAGAGAGAGTCAGTGGAGAGGTCAACAAGGAACATGAGGTCAGACTGATTGAAACAGCTTCCAGGAAACCAGCCAAGGAGGAAACACCAATCAAATGTGAAGACATCTTTAAACCCTTACCTGGACAAGATCAACCAAGCAGAACCATAATGACAACTGGAGTGGCGGGCATTGGTAAAACCATCTTAACACACAAGTTCACTCTGGACTGGGCTGAAGGCAAAGCCAACCAGGACATAGACTTCACGCTTCCCTTCACTTTCAGAGAGTTGAATTTACTGAAAGAGAAAGAGTTTAGCTTGGTGGAACTTCTTCATCACTTCTTTATTCAAACCAAAGGAATCCGCAGATATGACCTGTTCCAAGTGGTCTTCATCTTGGACGGTCTGGATGAGTGTCGACTTCCTCTGGACTTCCAGAACAATCCGATCTGGACCGATGTCACAAAGTCGACCTCGGTGGACGTGCTGCTGACAAACCTCATCAGGGGCGACCTGCTTCCCTCCGCTCGCATCTGGATAACCACACGCCCTGCGGCAGCCAATCAGATCCCTTCTGAGTGTGTTTGCATGGTGACAGAGGTGAGAGGGTTCACCGACCCACAGAAGGAGGAGTACTTCAGGAAGAGATTCAGAGAGGAGACTCTGGCCATTACAATCATCTCCCACATCAAGACATCCCGAAGCCTCCACATCATGTGTCACATCCCAGTCTTCTGTTGGATCAGTGCTACAGTTCTGGAGGACTTATTCAAAACAACCCAGACAGGAGAAGAGATGCCCAACACTGTGACTCAGATGTACATCCACTTCCTGAGGGTTCAGTCCATACAGGGGGACAGGAAATACCGTGGGAGAGCTGAAACAGATGCAGTCTGGAGTTCAAAGAGCAGGGAGATCATTGTTGCTCTGGGAAAACTGGCTTTTAACCAGCTGGAGAAAGGCAACCTGATCTTCTATGAGACAGACCTTGGCGAGTGTGACATGGATGTCAGAGCAGCCTCAGTGTACTCAGGAGTGTTCACCCAGATCTTTAAAGAGGAGTGTGGGCTGTACCAGGACAAGGTGTTCTGCTTTGTCCATCTGAGCATCCAGGAGTTTCTGGCTGCTCTTTATGTCTTCCTGTCCTTCATGGACACTGGTGTCAATCTGCTCTCAGATAAACATTGGCGAGGCAAGTCGTCTATTATTGTTAGAAAGAAAACAGAGGTCCAACTCCTCTACCAGAGTGCTGTGGACAAGGCCTTACAGAGTGAGAACGGACACCTGGACTTGTTCCTCCGCTTCCTCCTGGGCCTCTCTCTGGAGACCAATCAGACTCTCCTTCCAGGTCTGCTGAGACATACAGGAAGTAGCTCACGGACCAATAAGCAAACAGTGTCTTACATCAAGAAGAAGATAAGTGGAGACCTCTCTCCAGAGAGAAGCATCAATCTGTTCCACTGTCTAAATGAGCTGAACGACCGTTCTCTGGTGAAAGAGATCCAACAGTACCTGACATCAGGAAGTCTCACCACAGAAGATCTCTCTCCTGCTCAGTGGTCAGCTCTGGTCTTCATCTTACTGTCATCAGAAGAGGAGCTGGACGTGTTTGACCTGAATAAATACTCTGCTTCAGAGGAGGGTCTTCTGAGGCTGCTGCCAGTGGTCAAAGTCTCCAAAACATCTCTGTAGGTTCACTAATAACATGTATTACAAAACACAATATACATTGTACTAGAATACGAAAGTTAGAATAATATACAATCTCTGTAGGTTTACTTATAACATGTATTTTAATACACAATATACATTATACTAGAATATGATTATATAATTTAGAATTTAGAATAATATACAAAACATATATGTTGGTTCAATAATAACATATATTACATTAAAATAAACATTATACAAGAATATTAAAGTCATAATTAGATGCAAAAAAAATGTGTAGGTTCATTCATAACATGTATTACAATGTACATTATATAATAAGTTATATAATATTCAAAACATATGAGCTGGGAGCAGGCTATAGGAGGGAGCCTTCCATAAAAGTACAATTTCAAGTTATATAATATACAAAACATATCTGTAGGTTCAATAATAGCATGTATTACAATACACTATACATTATATTAGAATATTAATGTTATATAATATTCAAAACTAATTTTATATTATTTCTAATATTTTATTTTCTAAACTACACAACATTTGAATTGTGAACCATTAGTAACAGCACCACTTCAGTAGGAAGTCCAGTAACAACTGGGTATTATACCAGGAAACTTCACAACTGGGTTTTTCCCTGGCCTATTCATATTTGTGAATACTTGTTTTACAATTTGAATGAATACTGGATAATATTGGACCTGGCTACAAATTCCACTCCAATATTGGCTGTTAAATCTTACCTACAGCGCTGTTATAATTTGTTAAACTTATATTTCTTATTCATAATGCTAGTAAAGACTGTGTTTTGATGGTGGTTTTAAGTGGATTTAAGTGGTTTTAATTATAATAACCCCTTTCAACACAGTTCCTAACATGTTACTGTTGATGTTGTGTGAAGGCTGAATGGCTGTCGTCTGTCAGAGAGATGCTGTGAAGCTCTGGCCTCAGTTCTCAGCTCCAACTCCTCCAGTCTGAGAGAGCTGGACCTGAGTACCAACGACCTGCAGGATTCAGGAGTGAAGCTGCTCTCTGCTGGACTGGGGAGTCCACACTGTACGCTGGAGACTCTCAGGTCAGTTGTACTCAATGAGCAAACACTTACAGCACAGGGTTTGATATCAGAATACATTCAACTGATTCCATGCATTGAGGAGATCTTTAGAACCAGGTGACCATCTCCATCACTAAGGACCACAACCACCCTGGGTACCATCTCTTCTCCCCTACCGTCTGGTCGCTGGTTCTGCAGCATCCGTACAAGGACTACCAGGTTTAAGGACAGTTTATATCCACAGGCAGTGACCTACTGAACTGCTAGGAGTGCTGCCACTATCATAACATTGTCATTAACATAACACTATAATAACATTGTCATTAACATTACACTATCATAACATTGTCATTAACATTACACTATAATAACATTGTCATTAACATGACACTATAATAACATTGTCATTAACATTACACTATCATAACATTGTCATTAACAATACACTATAATAACATTGTCATTAACATTACACTATAATAACATTGTCATTAACATTACATTATCATAACATGTCATTACCATTACACTATCATAACATTGTCATTAACTTTAAACTATCATAACATTGTCATTAACATGACACTATCGTAACATTGTCATTAACATGACACTATCATAACATTACAATATCATAACATTGTCATTAACATGACACTATCGTAACATTGTCATTAACATGACACTATCATAACATTACACTATCATAACATTGTCTTTAACATGACACTATCATAACATTACACGGTCATAACATTGTCATTAACATTACACTGTCATAACATGTCATTAACATTACACTGTCATAACATGTCATTAACATTACACTATCATAACATTGTCATTAACGTTACACTATCATAACATTGTCATTAACATTACACTGTCATAACATGTTATTAACATTACACTATATTAACATTGTCATTAACATTACACTATATTAACATTGTCATTAACATTACACTGTCATAACATGTCATTAACATTACACTATATTAACATTGTCATTAACATTACACTATAATAACATTGTCATTAACATTACACTATCATAACATTGTCATTAACATTACACTATAATAACATTGTCATTAACATTACACTATAATAACATTGTCATTAACATTACATTATCATAACATGTCATTACCATTACACTATAATAACATTGTCATTAACTTTAAACTATCAAAACATTGTCATTAACATTACACTATCATAACATTGTCATTAACATTACACTATCATAACATGGTAATTAACATTACACTTTCATAACATTATCACTAACATTACACTATCATAACATTGTCATTAACATTACAATGTCATAACACTGTCATTAACATTACACGAGTATAACATGTCATCAACATTACACTATCATAACATGTCATTAACATTACACTATCATAACATTGTCATTAACATGACACTATCATAACATTGTCATTAACATTACACTATCATAACATTGTCATTAACATTACACTATCATAACATTGTCATTAACATTACACTGTCATAACATGTTATTAACATTACACTATCATAACATTGTCATTAACATGACACTATCATAACATTGTCATTAACATTACACTGTCATAACATGTCATTAACATTACACTATAATAACATTGTCATTAACATTACACTATAATAACATTGTCATTAACATTACACTATAATAACATTGTCATTAACATTACACTATAATAACATTGTCATTAACATTACATTATCATAACATGTCATTACCATTACACTATCATAACATTGTCATTAACTTTAAACTATCAAAACATTGTCATTAACATTACACTATCATAACATTGTCATTAACATTACACTATCATAACATGGTAATTAACATTACACTTTCATAACATTATCACTAACATTATACTATCATAACATTGTCATTAACATTACAATGTCATAACACTGTCATTAACATTACACGAGTATAACATGTCATCAACATTACACTATCATAACATGTCATTAACATTACACTATCATAACATGTCATTAACATTACACTATCATAACATTGTCATTTACATTACACAATCATAACATGTCATTAACATTACACTATCATAACATGTAGTTAACATTTCACTATCATAACATGTCATTAACATTACACTATCATATCATGTCATTACCATTACACTATCATAACATGTCATTAACATTACACTATCATAACATGTCATTAACATTTCACTATCATAATATGTCATTAACATTACACTATCATAACATGTCATTAACATTACTCTATCATAACATGTCATTAACATTACACTATCATAACATTGTCATTAACATTACACTATCATAACATGTCATTAACATTACACTATCATAACATTGTCATTAACATTACACTATCATAACATGTCATTAACATTACACTATCATAACATGTCATTAACATTTCTCTGTCATACTTTGCTGGACTTTCTGGACTCATTACAGTTACTGTACTGCACTGTATTCATGATTCTGGTGCACTACTGGCACTTTAAAATGCTTTTATATGTTTTATGTACAATTCAAAACATGTACATATCATCCATTAGTCACTTTATTGTTTTTTCTATTGTAATTTTTATTATGTATAGTATTTTTATAGTATAGTTGTATATAAATTCATACTCAGGGAGGGAATGAGGAGTAAGCGTTCTATTGTACTTGTTGCCAATGGCAAATAAATCTCTTGAATCTTGATTTACATCCATGAAAGTATAAATTCAGACT
This sequence comes from Muraenolepis orangiensis, assembly GCA_027704905.1. Taxonomy (NCBI): domain Eukaryota; kingdom Metazoa; phylum Chordata; class Actinopteri; order Gadiformes; family Muraenolepididae; genus Muraenolepis; species Muraenolepis orangiensis. The sequence continues at coordinate 18,536 of JANIIK010001760.1, forward strand.
CCTAAATAATACATTTTCAGAGAAATAAGGTAACATATTTAAGATGTTGTTGCCCTGATAGTATGAGGACATGTTACATTCTGAGTTTGTTAATAGTGGTTTAAGGTGTATGTTGTATTACATTCATATTCTACTCATAGACAATAAGGTGGAATTTAGAGTTGGTGAGAAAAGTTTATCAACAGCCTTTTCCTTAAAATGTGCCATTTTAAGGAAACTTTAATTATTACCTTTGCTAAATATTTGTACATATTTTAGACAGCTAACTGTTATCATTTAAATATATATTTTTTACATTGACTACACTTCTCTTGTGCTCATTATTGAAGTAAAAGACTTGTGTTCTTTCAACCCAGTTCCTAACATGTTCCTGTTGATGTTGTGTGAAGGCTGAATGGCTGTCGTCTGTCAGAGAGATGCTGTGAAGCTCTGGCCTCAGTTCTCAGCTCCAACTCCTCCAGTCTGAGAGAGCTGGACCTGAGTACCAACGACCTGCAGGATTCAGGAGTGAAGCTGCTCTCTGCTGGACTGGGGAGTCCACACTGTACGCTGGAGACTCTCAGGTCAGTTGGACTCAATGAGCAAACACTTACAGCACAGGGTTTGATATCAGAATACATTCAACTGATTCCATGCATTGAGGAGATCTTTAGAACCAGGTGACCATCTCCATCACTAAGGACCACAACCACCCTGGGTACCATCTCTTCTCCCCTACCGTCTGGTCGCAGCATCCGTACAAGGACTACCAGGTTTAAGGACAGTTTATATCCACAGGCAGTGACCTACTGAACTGCTAGGAGTTTTGCCACTATCATAACATTGTCATTAACATGACACTATCATAACATTGTCATTAACATTACACTGTCATAACATTGTCATTAACATTACACTATAATAACATTGTCATTAACATTACACTATAATAACATTGTCATTAACATTACATTATCATAACATGTCATTACCATTACACTATCATAACATTGTCATTAACTTTAAACTATCATAACATTGTCATTAACATGACACTATCGTAACATTGTCATTAACATGACACTATCATAACATTACAATATCATAACATTGTCATTAACATGACACTATCTTAACATTGTCATTAACATGACACTATCATAACATTACACTATCATAACATTGTCATTAACATGACACTATCATAACATTACACGGTCATAACATTGTCATTAACATTACACGGTCATAACATTGTCATTAACATTACACTGTCATAACATGTCATTAACATTACATTATCATAACATGTCATTAACATTACACTGTCATAACATGTCATTAACATTACACTATCATAACATTGTCATTAACATGACACTATCATAACATTGTCATTAACATTACACTGTCATAACATGTCAATAACATTACACTATAATAACATTGTCATTAACGTTACACTATAATAACATTGTCATTAACATTACACTATCATAACATTGTCATTAACATTACACTATAATAACATTGTCATTAACATTACATTATCATAACATGTCATTACCATTACACTATCATAACATTGTCATTAACATTACACTATCATAACATTGTCATTACACTATCATAACATTGTCATTAACATTACACTGTCATAACATGTTATTAACATTAAACTATCATAACATTGTCATTAACATGACACTATCATAACATTGTCATTAACATTACACTGTCATAACATGTCATTAACATTACACTATCATAACATTGTCATTAACTTTAAACTATCATAACATTGTCATTAACATTACACTATCATAACATTGTCATTAACATTACACTATCATAACATGGTAATTAACATTACACTTTCATAACATTATCACCAACATTACACTATCATAACATTGTCATTAACATTAGAATGTCATAACATTGTCATTAACATTACATGAGCATAACATGTCATTAACATTACACTATCATAACATGTCATTAACATTACACTATCATAACATGTCTTCTTCTTCTTTCGTGTAACGTCAGATGTCCAACTCGGTGTCGTGTAGCCATGCCCGCATCTCTGGTCCTAGGTCGAAGAGGCTGGCTTCCGAGGGTGGTCTATATAAGGGGCAGATGGTGATTATATGGTCGGCAGTCTGGTCAGGGTCACCGCACTTGCATGCCGCACTGTCCGCCAAGCCCCACGTCTTCATTGATGTTTTGAAGCGACCGACCACAGTTCGTAGACGGTTCAGTGTGGTCCATTGCCGGCGTGGTAGGTCGTCTCCTCCAATGGCGCAATCTCCTGGGTCCCAGATGTAACAGTGGATTCGGGAGGGCCCGGCTGACTCCCACTCCTGCTTCCAAGCTGCTGCCAACCATGCATCTCTGGAGATGTCCTCAGAGGTGGAGTTGAGCATCTCTTGTGCTGCCTTGTTGTAGGGGTGGCGGGACTTGAGTCTGCTTGGAGGTGCTGGTGTTATTGTGGTGTTGTGCAAGATGTGCCAGTCATACTTTTGTGCCTTCCTGGCCAGGGCGAGGGTGGCAGCCTCCCGTCGGAGGCCGGCCGGTGCTATTCCCGCGAGGACTGGCAAGAGGGACACAGGGGTAGGCTTTAAGCATCCAGTTATTATTCGGAGGGAGGAATTGATAGCCACGTTGACCTTTCTCGCATGAGGGCTTCTGCTCCAGACTGGGGCGCAGTATTCCGCTGCAGAGAAGACCAGGGCTTGGGTGGATATTCGCAGCGTCTTAGCGGAGGCTCCCCAGGTTGTTCCAGCGAGGCGGCGGATGAGCGCGACCCTGGATGTCACCTTGGCCTTGACTTCTTCCAGGTGTTGTTTGAATGATAATGTCCGATCCAGACGCACTCCAAGATACTTCGGGGCTTGCTGGACCTCCAGACATTTGTTGTCGACGTGCACCTGAAGTTCCCTCCTGGCTTCTCTGGTGCTAAGGTGGTATGCCGCTGCGACTGATTTTCCGACGCTGAGCTGTAGACGCCACCTTCGAAGGTATGCTACCAGTGTGCCCATGTCTTCGTTAAGCCCCTCTTCCATCGCCTTCCACGTTGGTCGGCTCAGCATGATGGCAAGATCGTCTGCGTAGCCATACTTTCTGGATACTGTATCAGGTAGGTCGTGGATGTAAACATTGAACAGCATCGGCGTGAGAACAGACCCCTGCGGTACCCCGTTCTTCAGTCTTCTGAGCCTACTGCACTGGCCACTGCTGGTCTGGAGGATGAAGCTGCGGTTGGAAAGTGTCTCCATGATGAACTTCACCATGTGGCGGTCCGGTATTGTCCTCAGCAGCTTCAGGTGGAGTCCCCGGTGCCACACGGTGTCATATGCAGCAGTCAGATCCAGGTACACTACCCCAGCTTTCTCATTGTTCTGGAAGCTGTCCTCGATGTCCTGACAGAGTAGTGTTACCTGGTCTGCTGTTGATCTTCCACGACGGAAACCAGCTTGTTCCCGTGGGAGCTGTGAGTCCACCACTGGCTCGATGCGGCTATGGATCATCCTCTCCAAGATCTTAAATGGGACACAGAGCAACGAGATTGGTCTGTATGACTTGGGGTCTTCTGCAGGTTTATTTGGCTTCGGCAGAGCTATGACAGAGGCACGGCGCCAAGTCTTTGGCAGCTTTAATCTCTGGTAGCATGATGTATAGAAAGCACAGAGCCAGCCAGATGTTGTTGTGCTCTGGTGGATGACGAACTCCGGGTGGATGTTGTCACGGCCAGGGGATTTGCCTGGCTTGAGCTTGCTCATGGCCTCACTGAGTTCCTCTGCTGTGAATTCTCCCGAGAGGTTGGAATCGACACTGGCCGCTCCTGAGATGCAAGACACCTCACGCGATGTCAGTCGGGCAAAGTCTTTGTCAGCATCCAGGAAGCGGCCATTCTTCAGGAGCTGGGATGCGATGGCATTTGCTGTGACTGGGCAGCTGTGGGGTGTTGTATTTCTGCCTGTGAGCTGGTTGATGGTCTGCCACGCCTTGCGACTAGAATGGGTGAAGTCGATTGATTCAACGACTTCTGTCCATCTGGCCCTGCGGGTGATATCCAGCTTCTGGAGCAGTGCTGCTGCAGTCACATCCACCTCTTCTCTGGAGCTAGCCCTCTGGTGGTCACACAGAAGGCGGCTGCATTCCTCGTCCCAACCTGGGATGTAATTCCTGTTATAGCCACGTGGGATGGTCTTCTTTGCCGCACCCAGGAGGACCTGGCAGTAGGCTGCATAGGCCGCATCCAGGTCGGCTGTGTCTGGGTCTGGCAGGCCAGCTGACCTTCTTTCAGTCTCCTCAGCATACGACTCCCAGTTGGCCTTTCGGAAGTTCCATCGCTTGACGGGTTTCCCTGGTACCGGTTCCACCAGTGATGGGACTTTAATGATGGATGGTCGGTGGTGTGAGCGGGGAAACCTGTCCAGGATGCGTCTCTCCGGTTTCGGGTCGTTACTGTGGCAGATGGCGAAGGCCAGGTCCGGGTTGGTGGAGGTATTCCAGCGTGCAGAGAAGAAGGTTGGAGGCTCCTTGGGGTCATACAGCAGCAGAGCATCAGTGTTGGAGGCCCATTCACTCAGCGCCACTCCATTAGGTGTTGTGTGGTTGTAACCCCAGTCTGTGTGCTGACAGTTGAAGTCACCTGCATAGATGGCGGGTGCAGTTATTGATGGGAGTGACGTCGCGGACAGCTCTGATGGTGGGGGCTTGTATACGTTGACGACTGATGTTTCCTGGATTTTAGTAACCAGCCACTCGATGTTAGAGCCTGGTGGGGATTGGCTACTGGCTGACCAGTTTATTTCAGTCCGGACGAACGTTGCCACACCGTGTTGCTTGCTGTAGATGGACCCAGCGAGATGGAACCCAGGGATCTTGAGGATGTTGTCTGATGTGCAGTGTGTCTCCTGCAGGAGCAGAACCGCTGCCCCGTTAGAATCAGCCAGGTGACGCAGGACTTGGAGTTTGGCGGTTGTTAGGCCCTCGACATTGAGTTGAAGCACTGACAGGCCTCGGTTTTGGACGGTCGGGATGACTGCCCGTCCGCCGATCCTAAGCCTGCCAGCTCGACGTTTGGTTGGCGACATTAGTTTCACAAGTTGGTCTTGCACCATTTCTTGTTACTTGCGGAGGAGGCCACGTGGAGGCTGTCGTCTTCTTCTCCATAATAACATGTCATTAACATTACACTAACATAACATTGTCATTTACATTACACAATCATAACATGTCATTAACATTACACTATCATAACATGTAGTTAACATTTCACTATCATAACATGTCATTAACATTACACCATCATATCATGTCATTACCATTACACTATCATAACATGTCATTAACATTACACTATCATAACATGTCATTAACATTTCACTATCATAATATGTCATTAACATTACACTATCATAACATGTCATTAACATTACTCTATCATAACATGTCATTAACATTACACTATCATAACATTGTCATTAACATTACACTATCATAACATGTCATTAACATTACACTATCATAACATTGTCATTAACATTACACTATCATAACATGTCATTAACATTACACTATCATAACATGTCATTAACATTACTCTGTCATACTTTGCTGGACTTTCTGGACTCATTACAGTTACTGTACTGCACTGTATTCATGATGCTGGTGCACTACTGGCACTTTAAAATGCTTTTATATGTTTTATGTACAATTCAAAACATGTACATATCATCCATTAGTCACTTTATTGTTTTTTCTATTGTCATTTTTATTGTGTATAGTATTTTTATAGTATAGTTGTATATAAATTCATACTCAGGGAGGGAATGAGGAGTAAGCGTTCTATTGTACTTGTTGCCAATGGCAAATCAATCTCTTGAATCTTGATTTACATCCATAAAAGTATCAATTCAGACTCCTAAATAATACATTTTCAGAGAAATAAGGTAACATATTTAAGATGTTGTTGCTCTGATAGTATGAGGACATGTTAAATTCTGAGTTTGTTAACGGTTGTTTAAGGTGTATGTTGTATTACATTCATATTCTACTCATAGACAGTAAGGTGGAATTTAGAGTTGGTTAGTAAAGTTTATCAACAGCCTTTTCCTTAAAATGTGCCATTTTAAGGAAACTTTAATTATTACCTTTGCTAAATATTTGTACATATTTTAGACAGCTAACTGTTATCATTTAAATATCTATTTTTTACATTGACTACACTTCTCTTGTGCTCATTATTGAAGTAAAAGACTTGTGTTCTTTCAACACAGTTCCTAACATGTTCCTGTTGATGTTGTGTGAAGGCTGAATGTCTGTCGTCTGTCAGAGAGATGCTGTGAAGCTCTGGCCTCAGTTCTCAGCTCCAACTCCTCCAGTCTGAGAGAGCTGGACCTGAGTACCAACGACCTGCAGGATTCAGGAGTGAAACTGCTCTCTGCTGGACTGGGGAGTCCACACTGTACACTGGAGACTCTCAGGTCAGTTGGACTCAATGAGCAAACACTTACAGCCCAGGGTTTGATATCAGAATACATTCAACTGATTCCATGCATTGAGGAGATCTTTAGAACCAGGTGACCATCTCCATCACTAAGGACCACAACCACCCTGGGTACCATCTCTTCTCCCCTACCGTCTGGTCGCTGGTTCTGCAGCATCCGTACAAGGACTACCAGGTTTAAGGACAGTTTATATCCACAGGCAGTGACCTACTGAACTGCTAGGAGTGCTGCCACTATCATAACATTGTCATTAACATTACACTATAATAACATTGTCATTAACATTACACTATAATAACATTGTCATTAATATTACACTTTCATAACATTGTCATTAACATTACACTATAATAACATTGTCATTAACATTACACTATAAAAACATTGTCATTAACATTACATTATCATAACATGTCATTACCATTACACTATCATAACATTGTCAATAACTTTAAACTATCATAACATTGTCATTAACATACACTATTAAATGTCATTAACATTACACTATCATAACATGTCATTAACAATACACTATCATAACATGTCATTAACATTACACTATTATAGCATGCCATTAACATAACACTATTATAACATGTCATTAACATTACACTATCATAATATTGTCATTAACATTACACTATCATAACATGTCATTAACATTACACTATTATAGAATGTCATTAACATTACACTATCATAACATGTCATTAACATTACACTATCATAACATGTCAGTAACATTACACTATCATAACATTGTCATTAACATTACACTATCATAACATGTCATTAACATTACACTATTATAGAATGTCATTAACATTACACTATCATAACATGTCATTAACATTACACTATCATAACATGTCATTAACATTACACTATTATAGCATGCCATTAACATAACACTATCATAACATGTCATTAACATTACACTATCATAACATTGTCATTAACATTACACTATCATAACATGTCATTAACATTACAATATTATAGAATGTCATTAACATTACACTATCATAACATGTCATTAACATTACACTATCATAACATGTCATTAACATTACACTATTATAGCATTTCATTAACATTACACTATTATAGCATGCCATTAACATTACACTATCATAACATGTCATTAACATTACACTATCATAACATGTCATTAACAATACACTATCATAACATGTCATTAACATTACACTATTATAGCATGTCATTAACATTACACTATCATAACATTGTCATTAACATTACACTATCATAACATTGTTATTAACATTACACTATCATAACATGTCATTAACATTACACTATCATAACATGTCATTAACATTACACTATTATAGCATGTCATTAACATTACACTATCATAACATGTCATTAACAATACACTATCATAACATGTCATTAACATTACACTATTATAGCATGTCATTAACATTACACTATCATAACATTGTCATTAACATGACACTATCGTAACATTGTCATGAACATGACACTATCATAACATTACAATATCATAACATTGTCATTAACATTACACTATCATAACATGTCATTAACATTACACTATTATAGCATGTCATTAACATTACACTATCATAACATGGCATTAACATTACTCTGTCATACTTCACTGGACTTTCTGGACTCATTACAGTTACTGTACTGCACTGTATTCATGATGCTGCTGCACTACTGGCACTTTAAAATGCTTTTATATCCTTTATGTTCACTTCAAAACATGTACATATCATCCATTAGTCACTTTATTGTTTTTTCTAGTGTCATTTTTATTGTGTATAGTATTTTTATAGTATAGTTGTATATAAGTTCATACTCAGGGAGGGAATGAGGAGTAAGCGTTCTATTGTACTTAATAAATAATAATTTATTAAGTACAATAATATAATATAATAATATAATAATAATAATATAATAATAATCTCTTGAATCTTGATTTACATCCATAAAAGTATCAATTCAGACTCCTAAATAATACATTTTCAGAGAAATAAGGTAACATATTTAAGATGTTGTTGCCCTGATAGTATGAGGACATGTTAAATTCTGAGTTTGTTAATAGTGGTTTAAGGTGTATGTTGTATTACATTCATATTCTACTCATAGACAGTAAGGTGGAATTTAGAGTTGGTTAGTAAAGTTTATCAACAACCTTTTCCTTAAAATGTGCCATTTTAAGGAAACTTGAATTATTACCTTTGCTAAATATTTGTACATATTTTAGACAGCTAACTGTTATCATTTCAATATCTATTTTTTACATTGACTACACTTCTCTTGTGCTCATTATTGAAGTAAAAGACTTGTGTTCTTTCAACCCAGTTCCTAACATGTTCCTGTTGATGTTGTGTGAAGGCTGAATGGCTGTCGTCTGTCAGAGAGATGCTGTGAAGCTCTGGCCTCAGTTCTCAGCTCCAACTCCTCCAGTCTGAGAGAGCTGGACCTGAGTACCAACGACCTGCAGGATTCAGGAGTGAAGCTGCTCTCTGCTGGACTGGGGAGTCCACACTGTACACTGGAGACTCTCAGGTCAGTTGGACTCAATGAGCAAACACTTACAGCACAGGGTTGGATATCAGAAGACATTCAACTGGTTTACAGCCATAAAAGTACTTATTGACACACCTAAATAAAGGATATTCATTAGAATAACTCATTCTGGTGTGTGTGTGTGTGTGTGTGTGTGTGTGTGTGTGTGTGGTGTGTGTGTGTGTGTGTGTGTGTGTGTGTGTGTGTGTGTGTGTGTGTGTGCGTGTGCGTGTGCGTGTGTGTGTGTGTGTGTGTGTGTGCAGGTTGTCTGGCTGTCTGGTCACACAGGAAGGCTGTGCTTCTCTGGCCTCAGCTCTGAGCTCCAACCCCTCCCGTCTGAGAGAGCTGGACCTGAGCTACAATCACCCAGGAGACTCAGGAGTTACGCTGCTCTCTGCTGGACTGGAGGATCCACGCTGGAGACTGGACACTCTCAGGTACGGAGAGGACAGCTCACCTCTCAGGGACCGTGTCTCCTACAAGGATTCAACCAGCCGCTAGATGAAGTGGTTTACCAAGGCGGCTGTAACTCATGTTGTGTACAAAGTGATGATCCAGCAGATCATGAGTGTGAATGTTTCAACTGCTCTCTCTTTGTTCCCCCCAGGGTGGAGCACGGTGGAGGATGGAGGCTGAAACCAGCTCTAAAGAAGTGTGAGTGTCTGTTTAGTTTGAGTCATCACAACACACACTCACTCTTTAGATGGAAGGTCCATCCACACAGCAGGAGGTGACGTCCTGCTGGGAATGAACAGGATAAATCTTATCAATACAAAACACGTTTAGAGACCCAAACGGAGCAGCTTTCCCTTTAATATTAGTGTGTATTTAATATTATATTATAACAATAATCATCATCCTTATGGTTCAAATAAGGACCATTGAAGAATAAATGATTACTGTTTAGAATAATGATTACTATAATGTAATATAATTATGAATATTATTATTTTATTATTCTTAATACAAATATTTATATTAATAGTATTATTTATACTACTATTATTATTACTATTATTATTATAAGTGTTGTTATTATAATTAATAATATTATATAAATCCAATAATAATATTATTATTATTCTGATTGTTATGTAAGACATGAGAACATAATAATCCTGGTACTACTAATATATTGATGACACACACAGAGCCCATGTGGTGACGCTGAGGGACTGAGAACATCAGGAGAACACAAACTACAGTCTGGCCTCAGTTTCTAGGAACAACAACAACAGTTCAGCAGACTAATCATGTCTTGTTCTCCATCAGATGCGTGTGAACTCACACTGGACCCAAACACAGCCCACAGAGAACTCTCTCTGTCTGAGGACAACAGGAAGGTGACGAGGGTTAGAGAGGAGGAGAAGTATCCTGATCACCCAGAGAGATTTGACTACCGTCACCAGGTGTTGTGTAGAGAGAGTCTGACTGACCACTGTTACTGGGAGGTGGAGAGGGAAGGAGGTGTTGATATAGGAGTGACATACAGAGGAATCACTAGGAGAGGAGGAGGAGGTTATAGCGAGCTTGGATCAAACAACAAGTCCTGGTGTCTTCATTGTTCTGATGATGGTTACTCTGTCTGGTACAACGGTAGTAAAACAGCCATACGTCTCCCCCCCTCTAACAGAGTAGGAGTGTATGTGGACCGACCTGCTGGCTCTCTCTCCTTCTACAGAGTGTCCCCAGATGGAGGAGGGTCCTCAGACACACTGACACTCATCCACACCTTCCAGTCCACATTCACCCAGGAGGACCTCCTCCCTGGGTTTGGGTTATGGGAGGATGGTTCCTCAGTGTCTCTGTGTCCGTTGTAGCAACACACACACACACACACACACACACACACACACACACACACACACACACACACACACACACACACACACACACACACACACACACACACACACACACACACACACACACACACACACACACACACACACACACACACACACACACACACACACACACACACACACACACACACAGTAGTAAAGCTGATCTCAGGTCAGTTTGAGCATTATTATTAGCGGACATTTTGACCCGCAGCCTTTTTGTTTGTCTTTTTTTTAATTTTTTTTACCCGCTAAAAACCGGCTAACGGGAACCCTGACACACACACATAGTATACACTACACACACACACACACACACACACACACATAGTATACACTATACACACACACATAGTATACACTATACACACACACACACATAGGATACACTATACACACACACACACACATAGTATACACTATACACACACACACACACATAGTATACACTACACACACACACACATATAGTATACACTACACACACACACACATAGTATACACTACACACACACACACATAGTATACACTACACACACAGTATACACTATACACACACACACACACATAGTATACACTACACACACACACACACATAGTATACACTATACACACACACACACATAGTATACACTATACACACACACACATAGTATACACTATACACACACACACACACATAGTATACACTACACACACACACACACATAGTATACACTATACACACACACACACATAGTATACACTATACACACACACACACACATAGTATACACTACACACACACACACACATAGTATACACTACACACACACACATAGTATACACTATACACACACACACACACATAGTATACACTACACACACACACACACATAGTATACACTATACACACACACACACATAGTATACACTATACACACACACACACATAGTATACACTATACACACACACACACATAGTATACACTATACACACACACACACACACATAGTATACACTATACACACACACATATAGTATACACTATACACACACACACATATAGTATACACTATACACACACACATATAGTATACACTATACACACACACACACACACATATAGTATACACTATACACACACACACATAATATACACTATACACACACACACACACACATAGTATACACTATACACACACACACACATATAGTATACACTATACAGACACACACACACATGGGGGGTGAGGGGGGGGGTTCTCCCTTAAGGCCCCAAATGGCCAGAGAGCAGTTCCAGAGGTCAGGGGTCAGAGGAGGTGATCTACCACCATGGGTCCTACCACTGGGTCACGGATGGACCCCAGGGATTTAAAGACTGTTCAACTTTTGACTGTTATTCATTTTGATCGCTAAAAATTCCTGAACTTTTCTTTTTAAAAGGTTCGTAAAAACTGCTTCATACAATATAATGTTTTAAATGGTTGAACTTTCTCTTTAACACGTTCTAGAAGACTGTTGTATTCAATATAATGTTTTAAATGGTTGAACTTTCTCTTTAACACGTTCTAGAAGACTGTTGTATTCAATATGATGTTTGTGGTGGAGATGAAGATGTGTTCTCAGAGCTGAAAGGGAGTCATGCATTGGATGTTCTTTCATGGTCTGACCAGCTAAATATCACATGTTCATGTTGTTTCCTTTGATTCTTTGAAGCATTATTAATCACATGGGATTGTTTCCTTTAAATCCTTTTTTGAAGTGTTATTAAAGTATGATGTTGGATTGGTGTTCATGACGTTGTGTTCCATAATCCAGTGAGGTGAACATGATGTGTTGTCCTTTTCAAAAGGAGCTAAATGTGATGGTAAAGCCCTCTGGTGTAGTAAGAGCCCAATGGTTGTTGTGGCCATCTGTGGCCACCATCTGGTCACGGTAGAGCAGAGGTGTGTCTCTCCTACTCCTCTCCCTCAAAGAAGCCACCTGGAGAAGGCCAGCCAGAAGTGGATTTGGGCTCTCTGAAGGTGGAGGTGTTTACTGCTAGCGACCCAGACTCCCTGTGCTCCCGCTGGCCCTCTGAGAACCCGGGCCGTTCCCCTACCCATAAGGACGGAGATGGGCCACGGCCCGCCGGCTGTTGGTATGGGTTGGGTACGTGACGCCTGTTTGGTGATCCACTGATGAAGAGGGGGCTGCTCTTGGAAGTGAGTCGGACTTCTCTCCACGCGCCTTGAGACGTGGGGACAGAACTCTGGGACTGAGAGCTCAACCTATTGATCCATTGGGTGATTGGAATCAATACCGTAGTCAGACTTATTGGGTTTGGACCACTTGATTCTGAAACAGTTTTCAGAGTTAGACCACTGGACCTGAACCAGAGACTTCACACCACAACTTATACACACACACACACACAGGGTGGAGAGTGATGAAGAGGAGGGTGGTCAGTGATGAAGAGGAGGGTGGTGGGTGATGAAGAGGAGGGTGGAGAGTGATGAAGAGGAGTGATAAAGAGGAGGGTGGTGAGTGATGAAGAGGAGTGATGAAGAGGAGTGTGGTGAGTGACAAAGAGGAGGGTGGTGAGTGATGAAGAGGAGGGTGGTGAGTAATGAAGAGGAGGGGGGTTAGTGATGAAGATGAGGGTGGTGAGTGATGAAGAGGAGGGTGGTGAGTGATGAAGAGGAGTGTGGTGAGTGATGAAGAGGAGGGTGGTGAATGATGAAGAGGAGGGTGGTGAGTGATGAAGAGGAGGGTGGTGAGTGATGAAGAGGAGGGTGGTGAGTGATGAAGAGGAGTGGTGAGTGATGCTGAGGAGGGTGGTTAGTGATGAAGATGAGGGTGGTGAGTGATGAAGAGGAGGGTGGTGAGTGATGAAGAGGAGGGTGGTTAGTGTTGAAGATGAGGGTGGTGAGTGATGAAGAGGAGGGGGGTTTGTGTTGAAGAGGTGGGTAGTGAGTGATGAAGATGAGTGATGAAGAGGAGGGTAGTTAGTGATGAAGAGGAGGGTGGTTAGTGATGAAGAGGAGGGTGGTGAGTGATGAAGAAGAGGGTGGTGAGTTATGAAGAGGTGGGTAGTTAGTGATGAAGAGGAGGGTGGCGAGTGATGAAGAGGAAGGTTGTGAGTGATGAAGAGGAGGGTGGTTAGTGATGAAGAGGAGGGTGGTGAGTGATGCAGATGAGGGTGGTGGGTGATGAAGAGGAGGGTTGTAAGTGATGAAGATGAGTGATGAAGAGGAGGGTAGTCAGTGATGAAGAGGAGGGTGGTTAGTGATGAAGAGGAGGGTGGTGAGTAATGAAGAGGAGGGTGGTAAGTGATGAAGGGGAGGGTGGTTAGTGATGAAGAGGAGGGTGGTTAGTGATGAAGAGGAGGGTGATTAGTGATGAAGAGGAGGGTGGTGAGTGATGAAGAGGAGGGTGGTGAGTGATGAAGAAGAGGGTGGTAAGTGATGAAGAGGATGGTGGTTAGTGATGAAGAGGAGGGTGGTGCGTGATGAAGAGGAGGGTGGTGAGTGATGAAGAAGAGGGTGGTAAGTGATGAAGAGGAGGGTGGTTAGTGATGAAGAGGAGGGTTGTTAGTGATGAAGAGGAGGGTGGTTAGTGATGAAGAGGAGGGTATAATAAGGGTATAACAATACACTACACCATCTACTGCTATGTATAGAGGACCATAAGACAGTGTTTAGATTATAATAAGGTTATAAACATACACTACACCACCTACTGCTATGTATAGAGGACCATAAGACAGTGTTTAGATTATAATAAGGGTATAAACATACACTACACCACCTACTGCTATGTATAGAGGACCATAAGACAGTGTTTAGATTATAATAAGGGTATAAACATACACTACACCACCTACTGCTATGTATAGAGGACCATAAGACAGTGTTTAGATTATAATAAGGGTATAACAATACACTACAATATTGTTGCATATTGTTTGCCAACTTATTGTACTTTGTCCCTTACACTTTAGTCTGAATTATTGTCCTTCTACCTGAGCTCTGGTTCAGTTATTGGAGACGTGTTAGAAATGAAATGCACTTTTGACTTCTGGTGACGAGTTGTTCTCTTTCCTTCCTTTGTTTAAACACACTATTGTAAGTCTCTTTGGATAAAAGCGTCTGCTAAATGACTGTAATGTCATGTAATGTGTAGGCCTCAGTAAGAACAGCTCTTTAGTCTCATGGAGAGTAGGAAGCAGCTACAGTAGCACTTTCCACCTGTGAGGCGGAATACATGGCTCTGGCCTCAACTATACAAGAGTGTATATATCTAGAGCGGTTACTGGAGGGTATGGAGGATTACAAATAGACACAAACAGTAGAGTATGAGGACAACCAGGGAACCATCGCCCTAGAACCCTGTAGGCAGACAGCGGTGTAAGCAGGTGGACATAAAGTACCACTTCATTAGATCAACTGTAAGTGATGGGAAAGTACCTCTGGTGTACTGCCCTACTGAAGAGATGGTGGCAGACATAATGACAACACCTCCAACTAAGATGAAACTGAAGACGTTTGCAGGAATCGTTTTTGGAGTTTTGTTTGTCTCTTTGTTGTTTTGTTGACATGTTTGGAGCACAGCAACCTGAGTACAAGTGGGGTGTTGAGTGACAGGTCTACATATGTCCTCGGTTGTTACATGTATATAGATTGAGTCTATTCTGTACCCAAGTTCACGGGGGGGATGCGGTGTTGTTATTGTACCGCTGTGAGGCACTGAAGCGTTAGGCACTAAGTGAGGACGCAGGCTTGCGTGGTATGTTAATGAGGGGGTGTTCACCTGATGGTCAGATGGTGTGTGTGTTCTAAGTTAGCTCCACTGAGCAGAGCAAGATAAACCTTGACCAAGGGCTAAACAGTTCATCGTCTCCGTCCCAACGACTTCTCTCCCAGTGCAACGGATGAGGAAGAGCCATCCTTAACATCAACACTTTATTAGAATGTTTTATCTGTTATTAGAATGTTTTATCTGTTATTAGAATGTTTTATCTGGTTATTAGAATGTTTTATCTGGTTATTAGAATGTTTTATCCGGTTATTAGAATGTTTTATCTGGTTATCAGAATGTTTTATCTGGTTATTGGAATTCTTTATCTGGGGTTGGTTGTTCAAAGACTGATTAACTTAATCAGTTTTTAAGTCTTAATCAGTTATTATATTTCTTAATCAGTGGTTAGTTAACCAGTGGTTAAATGTGGGTTGTTCAAAGGGTGATTAGGCAAGTGTTTTACTAATCACTAGTTAAGCAGTCGTTAAACAATTTAAAATAAATATCAGTCCATGTGGCGTTCTGTTCTTCCTGCTTTAGGGTCCCACCTCCACCCGGCCGTGACTCAGAGCTGGTAGAGGAGAGCAGGGAAACACTGAAGAGAGATTTAAAATAAAGTGTTAATACATTTATTATTTCGATTTATATGTTGTATATATGCTAATTGTTGAGTCTTTCTTGACACAACACACAATTGTTTTGTCTTTCTTGATGGTATCTTCTCTAGCGAAAAAGTCTCTAGCAAAAAGTTTATATCAGGGTCAGTCTGTGATACACGACTTCTCAGGTGATTAAAGGTTTTGATTCTTAATAGACTTGTGATGTTTAAATGCATCGGCCCTGGATGTTAAAGCATGACGGTTAAGTGAGACTTCAGATTCATGGAAGGCCTACATAGAAACATAATTCTTAATTGGGGTTTAGGAGTTATGAATATTATGTGACATTAATATATCTTCAGTTATAATAACTTGTATAGGAAATAGGCTGCTAGGGTTCTGTCTGTTGTTGATCATTACTGAACAGTGGATGCGTGTGTGGGGGGTGGTCGTTCTTAAAGGCAGAGCCTCCCAAATACCAAAGGCCTGACAACGCCACCTGGGGGATTTCACCCCAGGAGAGATTTAATCTACACCTCAGAAATAAGAAGGCTCTACAAGTTCATGACTGACACAAGACAGAGACGTGGTTCATTTATAATGAAAAAGTTGAACAGTTTATTTCAAAATGTCAATCACATTTATTTGTTTATAATGGGTAAAAACACTTTATATAGGAAATGACTAAAATCAATGAGGGGAAAAGGGGAGTGGGCAGATGGCAGCCAGGGGGAGGCAGTCTAACAGGGCTGTGTCCCCCTTACCCGCCACCGGCCAGGGGGAGGCAGTCTAACAGGGCTGAGTCCCCCTTACCCACCACCGGCCAGGGGGAGGCAGTCTAACAGGGCTGTGTCCCCCTTACCCACCACCGGCCAGGGGGAGGCAGTCTAACAGGGCTGTGTCCCCCTTACCCACCACCGGCCAGGGGGAGGCAGTCTAACAGGGCTGTGTCCCCCTTACCCACCACCGGCCAGGGGGAGGCAGTCCAACAGGGCCGAGTACCCCTTGCCCACCACCGGCCAGGGGGAGGCAGTCTAACAGGGCTGTGTCCCCCTTACCCACCACCAGCCAGGGGGAGGCAGTCTAACAGGGCTGTGTCCCCCTTACCCACCACCGGCCAGGGGGAGGCAGTCTAACAGGGCTGTGTCCCCCTTACCCATCACCGGCCAGGGGGAGGCAGTCTAACAGGGCCGTGTCCCCCTTACCCACCACCGGCCAGGGGGAGGCAGTCTAACAGGGCCGTGTCCCCCTTACCCACCACCGGCCAGGGGGAGGCAGTCTAACAGGGCCGTGTCCCCCTTACCCACCACCGGCCAGGGGGAGGCAGTCTAACAGGGCTGTGTCCCCTTACCCACCACCGGCCAGGGGGAGGCAGTCTAACAGGGCCGTGTCCCCCTTACCCACCACCGGCCAGGGGGAGGCAGTCTAACAGGGCCGTGTCCCCCTTACCCACCACCGGCCAGGGGGAGGCAGTCTAACAGGGCCGTGTCCCCCTTACCCACCACCGGCCAGGGGGAGGCAGTCTAACAGGGCCGTGTCCCCCTTACCCACCACCGGCCAGGGGGAGGCAGTCTAACAGGGCCGTGTCCCCCTTACCCACCACCGGCCAGGGGGAGGCAGTCTAACAGGGCTGTGTCCCTGTTACGGCTGCTGTTTCCTCTCTGCTCATTAACCTGTCAGTGATTGTTTGCAGCTGTGTGTGTGTGATATGTATATGAGCTGTGTGTGTGTGTGTGATATGTATATGAGCTGTGTGTGTGTGTGTGTGATATGTATATGAGCTGTGTGTGTGTGTGTGTGTGATATGTATATGAGCTGTGTGTGTGTGTGTGTGTGATATGTATATGAGCTGTGTGTGTGTGTGTGTGATATGTATATGAGCTGTGTGTGTGTGTGTGTGATATGTATATGAGCTGTGTGTGTGTGTGTGTGTGATATGTATATGAGCTGTGTGTGTGTGTGTGTGATATGTATATGAGCTGTGTGTGTGTGTGTGTGATATGTATATGAGCTGTGTGTGTGTGTGTGTGTGATATGTATATGAGCTGTGCCGTTGCCCAGACGTCATTGGATGCCGGCGTCCTGTCCCTCCCCCGGTAGGCGTGACCGAAGATCCGAAGGTCTGGATTGGAGGATGTCAGGCTCGACTCTCCAATCTCCGCGCAACCCTGTCCGGCGACAGCTGTTAAGACCGTGTGCATCGTGTTAGTCGGGAGAGATTCACACGTCTTAATCTGTGTCAGACGTCTCAATAGCTCCTCCGGATATAGTAGAAGTGTTGTTAACGGTGGTTAGCGGGTGTGTTGACGTGTGTCATCTTGACGGCTGTCGTGTTGGGGAGCCCGTTGGCCGTGGTCGCCTTGCTCCCCCGCCGGTGTTTTGTAACCGCCTATTGTTTTGTTAGCCCTGTTCATTTCCCCCTGGTAGAAGGGAGGTTTCTTTAGTTTGTTAGTTTGTTTGGTTTGGGCAACCTATAATACCACCCTTATGTAAAGAGTTCCCTCGGTTCCTTTGGTGTTCATGTAACTTGCTGCCTTAGGGGCTTTTGTTTGATTGTGGCTGTTTTTGCCCACGTTCTTGTATTTTCATTCAATAAAACAACTTCTTATTGACCAACTGGTTAAATGTTCCTTCCCACTCTCCACCAGCCGGGATGGAACATAACAAGGCATGAGAATGGAACCTGTCTTGT